>CM024763.1:33309683-33562232 GCA_014218235.1 Colocasia esculenta | reverse complement strand
GAATCATTGTGATGAGCAAATCATTACTATGACTTAAGGAATCGTTAAGATATCAAATTGTTACGATGACTTAAAGAATCGTTAAGATATCAAATCGTTATAGCTCTATTTAAAACGATATATATGAAGGAAATCGTTGTGACTTTCAACAGAAGTCGATGTGGACTTAGATAAATACAATTTTGAAATAATTAACGCTTCAGAAATATGATACTTACCAATATTGGCTTGATTGACCTTGGAGTATTTCATGTACTAAAGACTTATAAAATATATTTTAAAGAGCTTTGATAAGGTTTTGTTAATCACCAAAATAAATATATACTTAAAATTACATGGGGACTTATCATCAATTACAACCAACATAAAGTGGTCTCTTGGCTTCCTCTATGAGAAGCTCAAATTTTTTTGCTTTCTCATTTCTGTCTTCCCCTTCTAAATCATTAGTAGGATGGAACATGAAAGCATCACTTAACATTTCTGTCATGTCATCCACTAAGTTGACATGTTCATTAATTTCCTCTCGAGATCATTTTCGAGATTCGCCATGAAAGTTCCAAAGTGTGTATCTTGGTTTAAATCCTTCCCTAATAATGTGGAAGTGAACAACATCCTTCTCTTGATGAAACTTATTTTCACATTTTGAACATGGGCATTTTATTATTCCTTCACTAGTAATAGTTCTCACTGCAAAGTCCATAAAGTACTGTACTCCAGCTAAAAACTCAGGGCTAACTCGTTCATGCTTAGTCTTATACTTATACATCCAACTCTTATCATTAATGTATGTATGATCCATCCTTCAAAAAAAACACAACAAATGGTTAAAAAGAAAAAGAAACATTCAAGCAAGTAGACTTTGAGTTTATTTATCATAAAGTAGTACAGAATTTCAGAACTATATATTTCTCATTGTTTTTTCAATTGGTTAATTCACTAATTTGATCAAGATATATATATAATATATATATATATATATATATATATATATATATATATCTTTGACTTATTTACTTATTTATGGAAACCAACAAACTAGAAGATTTAAATTCCATCAAACTAACTTATTTCACCAACATCTAAATAAAATACTCTTGTTGTCAAAACTCTTAGAATCATAATGGAAGCTATTAAAAGTATAAAAAGCAAACAAGTAGACAACTCCTAAATAGCAAATTGTTGACCAGAGGCAGTAAAAGTGTCTTGTCCAAGCATTTTAGTTATAAACCGCATGGATATTCAACTTGACACCCACAAATTCATGTATGAGAAATGCTACCTGCACGTCCGACGTGCAAATCATTTGCATGTCGGACGTGTCAGGGTGCGCCCACATGGAGCCCCCCCCCCCCCAGGGCGCGCCCTGGCGCGTCGGGACGTGCAAATCATTTGCACGTCCGGACATGCAAATGACATTTTCCTTCATGTACATATGTGCAGAATCCCTATGTTGCATTGCTAGTCCAAATTGTTAACATATTCAGATATCTATTAATTTTTTATAAGACTATTTTGACAATAACTTATTCATATAGTCCCGTTAGACATTGGAGAAAGATAAAAATTTAATTGTTGCCTAAAAGATATCTTTTACTGAAGATAGAACTCATCATTTTGGAAAGATTGAACCCCTAATGTATGAATGCGGAAGCATGAAACAATTAATAATTATTTGGGAATAGATGTTTTGCTGAACTCCTTCCACATTATTTTCTTGCAAAACCAAACACAAACACATTCAACATCGCATCAGAGTTATGAAAAAATAGAAAGAAGCAAAGGAACAAGAAAGAAATATAAAATTGCTGGTCTTCTTCCATGGAAATTAAGATAGGAAAATTATGATCTTCCAATGGGTGCTTTGAGGTTTCATCAACCCTTAAATGAGAAAAATTAAAGATTACAGAATATGAATAAGCTAAAAGAGAAAAGCTAAGGACTATGTTAAAGAAGTGAACATTCCAATGAAGAAGAGTCACTTTGATGGTTCTCGTTGATGTAGATGCCGACCCGTCGATGCCGGCAAACAGTGTGAGGACAAGAAAGTTAATCTCTGTGATCCAGAAGTTGTCGACTCCAAACTGAAGAAGATGGGCGTAGGAGGAGTTGTATCAGTATAATATGTTATTTACACAACTTTTGAAAATTAAGCATCATGAAAGTTGTTCTGCTCACCCTACCACAGATCACTGAGTTGAATTCCAAGTCAATATAGTTTGCATTAGCGTACAAAGAACCAAAGAGGAGTCAGCTTCTTCTTGTGGAAAGGATGAAAGCTTTATAACTCAAACACATCATGACATTAATCAAGCCTCTATACCATTATTCGAGAATGTGATATTAGTTCAAACAGCATGTTTGAATGTAAATATCTCCCCCAGTTTAATCCATCTAGTAACCTCTTCTCAATCAAGTCTATTTTTCTGCTAGGGTCCTGAATATTGATATGAGTAATGAATGACTATTAAGACAGAAGAGTAATTAAAAAAAAAAAATTGTGGATGAACAAGATAAGCTACTTTGAATTGTGAGCCGAGGGAGTGTTTAGACAGCATTCAACTAGTTATTCAGGATCAAAACAGTACCACACCAGTACTTTTAGGAACATAAGTAGAGAAATAGTGTACCATTTATTCAACCCAATTGCGAAAAAACCACGGATCAAAGTTTCCCAGTGTCATGTTTTATGGGCTGTTCAATTATATGCATTTCATGGATAAAGGCTAGTTATGTTCTTGAGCATCCATCTTTTATTTGCAGTGTTTATAGGAGACATATTTGCTTGATATAACAGGTGGGGCTTGGAAATAACCTACTGTTCCTTAGCTATTGGTTTTATAGCAGAGCTATTGTCTACAAATCACTGTTAGAGATGATAATTATTATGTTCGTTGACATCAGACTTAATCGATGTAATCTGGCAGGAAATATAAAGGGACGTATGTGTAACTGTAGGAGTCAGCTTGAGATAATGAGAAAAAGAGAAATTGGCTACGAATTTACATATATGCAAAAGAGCATTTAGAAAGCATATTTAAGATGAGAAGCAAGCAGGGCCGCAAGAGGATGGTGAAACAGGGGAACGACAAACTAATCTCCAGCCGCAGAGAAAAAATGGTGAACGAACGCGAACAACCTCCTTCCGTGCAGCGTAGATGAAGGACATGAACGGAGAACCCTAAACAGCTCTACGATGTCGATGGTGCGGACGAACGCTGAAGACAAGGTCGGAGTCCAACCGGAAGGAGGACTTTGCTTCCGTGCACGTTTTGGGCGCGGCAGTTACAGAGAACGCGGGAATAGAAAAAAAATTGTGGCACGGGAGGAGTCTATTAAATCGATGATCATTCCGTCACCTTTTAAGTGGGTTTATGTGTAGGTTGGGCCGACGGTCCAATTCCGTCGTCCAAATAGAAGACCGCCGACGGTTCCACTCATCAGTGTAGGCTCTTCTCCGATTTACACTAATGATCAAATATATCCATGCATTTCATTGTCAAGTTTTGATTAGCACGTCAAGCCGACAAAATGGAAAATATTGAAGACCTATTCACAGGGTGTTGATGGTGTCAATCTAAACACGATGCCTTCCAAACACTAGTGATTCAGCAACCTATGCTAGTAGGATATAGAGGAAGATTCAATGACATGTCTGCCAGAAAAATTAAAATACTTGGTAATAATGATAAATGAGTAAGGGTTAATTAGGAAGGGTTGGCTTTCTGGATATTCTGTGAAATGGTAAGCTTTCCAGGATTTTCCGTGAAATGTCTGCAGCACTGTCAGGCTCTCAAAAAATTAAAAAAATGAGTGAAGCGACCTGCCCCATCAATTAATGAAAAGACAACAGTACTAATGAGAGCAACATTTACAAATCTAAATCCAACTTGCAATTAAAAAAAATTCTAACAGGTTCAAGGAATAAATAGCCAAAGAAGAATCAGAAAGCAATTCATCTTCGCAGATTTTAATTAGACTGGCAAAAATAGCAGCCAAGTGTTAAAAAGGCAATTCCACTTCCAGTATCTTGGATCCTGTAGATGACACATGTTTTCAACTATAGAGTTACATGTTCACTAGTGCTTTTAAAAATTCTTCTACAGAATCTTGCCGACGTATTTTCTACGGAATGTGCCGTTGTAAAAGTCATTTTTTTGCAGTGCATAGGGGTAAAATTGACACCATAGGAGATCTCTGGATATATGTTTTCCTTCTTATCATATAGACGAACTGCAGAAGAATGGAGCTGGCGCCCTATAGGATGTGGATAGATGGAAGGGGTGCATGTCTTGTCTTTATGGCCAAGTTTTGTCACGTGGAGGGCTATTGGCCCCTTCCTAAGGAGCGTTGGTTCCCACCTCCGATGGTTCAAGATGCAGAGGGGAAGGGGCTCAACTATCCATAGTCGGCGAATGTCATACACGGCCATCAAATTATACCGTAACGTGAGAGAGAGACTATCTTATAGGAGTGGGGTGCCATGCGTCTTAGAAAGAGGTTGATAGGTGGTTTGAAGGGGCCAAAGACTTGAGGCTAGCCGATCCGAGGAGTAGATGTTCTTTTAATCTAAGTTATCAAGCCCAGGGACATACGCTTTGCCTTGCATGGCCACCATTATTAGGCCAGGGTTGGCGTGGGTCCCTCTTGCCCCCAACTAATTAGGCATAGCGGGCCATTAGGTTGGACTGTAACAGGCGAGCTTGAATTTTCCCCACCACACTTATAATGGATTATGATGCTTAACGAGAGAGATATTTTTGCCTATATATATTCTTTACATAGTGAAATTACATTAATTATCAAGCGAGCGAGTACTTCTATGAATCTATATATCTCTTCCTTCTTAGCGACGTGCAGGACGGGATCAAAGTAACGTTAAAGTTAACATCACATGCTTGTTTTTAAGAATAGATAATAATTAGAGTTGTAACGACTCGAGAATCCGACCCTCGGCCCACGCTGAGGACCCGATTTTCGCGATCGCCGCCCACGGATCCGGGGAACCCGGAAGGGCTATAACACCCGTCTGACGTCTGACAGATATGTAACGGAAGTAAACGTCAACCGCTGAGCTAAAAGCGTACAAGCGGAAACAGGAAAGTAAAGCGAGACCGCTACGTACCGCTCTAAGTACAGTCCCAACGTACGCACACTAGTACAAGTAAGGAAAGGGGAGAGACAAGTCTCTTAGGGGCATACCCCGAGGGTGACGTAGACTGAGAGGGGGAACCACTGCTAGCTACGGGGACCAAGACTACCGCCCCGTCTCCTCCGCCCGACGCGCGCCCTGCCGCTGCTGGGAAGACTCACCTGGAAAACAGAGGGATGAGCTTCACAACAGAAACTCAGTAGGGACTACCAATCTCCTACTGGCTCTAAACAGCAGAGGAACATATACAACTATTAATAAAGGAAAGACGGCAGTTTATATATATATATATATATATCTACCTACAAAAGGAAGTGCGGAAGCGAAGCTAAAGCTAACACGGTACGGAAAGTACTCTCGGTCGGAAACTCCGTACGACTGCTTGTCGTGACCACCACACGGCTAGTAAACACAGACGGAGGGGACTCCGCCTGGACAGAGAACAATAGCTACGGAAAGCACCACCACTAGTCAAACGGTCAGGCGCGTCCACCGACATCTTATCCTCGACCTAGGTCCTGGCCCTCGCATCTCGTCAGAGCGAGGAAGGACACAAGCAACACAACAGTAACCGTCGTAGTCTGGCCGGACTACGGTCCCACGCCTGACCTCTCCAAACGGTTCCGGGGCTGTAAGGAGCGAGGCAGTGAGAAGAAGGACTGGCTGGCCTGCGCCGGGTAGAACTCCAAACTGTCCTCGGCGTCCCAGACCAACCACGAGAGCTCTGCAAGCGACTCACACGCCACTGTCCTAACCACCGTTTTCCGCTCAGCTCCAGAGTCCGCCTAGGTGGCTGCCAACTCGAGCACACTCGTAGCCCGAGTACTCCCTCAATAGGCTCCCGAGGACCGGGGTCCCAGGTAACGGTAACAACCTCTCGCACGGGACAAGCCCTCAAGTGCCGCGCACCGGCGAACGACTAGTGTGAGACCGTACTAGGGAACTAGCACAGGTGCCACGGGTACAGTAAAGCGAAAACGGAAGCGGCGGAAGCACAACCTGCCTCTGGACTGAGAAGGCGACATAGGCCCTGTTGCCTTCAAGAAGGCGACATATGCCCTGTCGCTTTACCAGTCAGAAGGCGACACATGGTGCGTCGCCTTACCAGACAGGTGGCGACACAGGGTGTGTCGCCTTCAAGCCAGTCGGGGGTTCCGGACATTCTTCTTCCGGGAACCTCCCCGAAACGGGGAAAACACTACACACGGGGGAGGGGAGCATGCTTATCATGCAAGAAAGCCATTAAACATACAAACCACCCTCGAATACCCCAAGAACATGGATTCTACACTCGGAGGAAACCTCACTCACACGAGCATGGAGTTCTCACACTCCCAACCCCGAACCACAAGAAAACTACGTCACGAGGGGGAAGGGGAGCATGTCTAGGGCGAGAAGATCGGGCGTCCCTACCTCCACGCGAAGAACGCACCCGTTGGGGCCTTCTCGTAGGTAGAAACGTCTCCTCCTCGCACCGCACGGCACGAACACGACCCCTGCACGAACGGAGCGACAACCTCCTCAACACGGCCGCCTCAACACGGGGGAGGCACCCCAAAAACGCCGGAACTCCGAGAGGGCGAGAGAGGGAGAGGGGGAAAGGAGAGCGCGAGAGAGGGGGAAGGGCTCGGGCGCCCGGGCTTTAAGTCCGGATCCTGTGAAGGCGACATACCACCCTGTCGCAACAGGAACAAGAAGGCGACAGTGGGTGTGTCGCCTTCAAGAAGGCGACATACCCCCTGTCGCAATTCCACTGACAACGGTCAAATCTCGGAATTCGAAAAGTGAAGGCGACAGCCATCTTGTCGCGTTCACCCGACACCGCCAGAGCCGTACTGACACAAAAGATGCCCGTCACGTCTGTCAGACTGCGTCTGAGGCGACGCGATGGAAGGCGACATAGGCCATGTCACCTTAAAGAAGGCGACATACCCCATGTCGCAATCCCAAACAGAACCAGACACCGACGCGGTCGGAACCACGTCGCGACAATCGCCCTGCCGCGACCCAGAGGACGGGGCCAAGGACCCAAGGGGGCCGGGGTGTTACAAGAGTAATCACAAATATATTGCCAATAATCCCCTTCAGAATCTAGATCGTACCGTGGGAATTAGATTGGCGTCATTGTCCGTGCAATAACCCTCCCTTTATTTGTCGTCCTGTAGCGCACGAAGCCGCCATGGTCCCCTGACAGGGTTCTTAAAGAAGACAAACATTTGAAGTTACCCATGCACCTTTTCTCAGTACGTATTAGCGGGTATTGTGGTGAAGGCCATCCATATGGGCGCACATGTGTGGAGCGGCTAGCGATTAACAAACTTGGAGCATAGAGTTGATAGCTAGCTAGTATTGCCAGTGGCTTAAACAGCATTAATCACCACTGTCGCAATAATAGAGGGAAAGTTTTTCATTAACATTATTTCTTGACATCAAATTCAACACAAACTAATAAAATATGTCACATTATTATTTGTCATGAGGAAGTCAAAAACAGTACCTCATAAAAGAAGGGTCATGAGGTGTGTTATCAAATTTATCACAAACTAACAAAATTGTGTCATATTATTAATATTTGTCAGAAGGAAGTCGAAAACAGTCCTCATAAAAAAAAGGTCATGTGCTGTGTTTTGATATTAGTGTGTTAAAAAGTTGTGTTCAAAAAATGCGTTACTAAAGCATTTTTTTCATAATAGATCTAGTGGGAAAGCCATCCCACCACCTCACACACAGGTACGAAGGCAGAGATCGATATATATATATAGGCCCCTCGGGTGAGGGAAGGAGAAATCCCCACCGACTTGAGACTTTGAAATGATCGGCTCTATGGTCAGTCGGGGCGAGGGAGGGAAGAGGAGGTTAGGCATATTAATTCTCTTCTACCGTTTGCCGTACGTGCGGTGACCAGATGGGTAGGGAGCCTTGCTGCAGTAGCGAGGGCCTGAATAAGGGAGCTTGGACTGCTGAGGAAGATGGAATCCTTAAAGCGTACGTCCAAACCCACGGAGAAGGGCGATGGAGGACCCTCCCCAAGAAAGCAGGTGCATGCAACACCCAACAGATTGACGCGTTTTAATCTGATAATTTGTGTGGTTCCAGACCGAGCTACCTACTGATCATGGTGATGATCAGCTGGGACGATTAAACATTGTGCATGTTGTCACTCCATTTAGTTGATGCTCTAGTACTTTTCAGGATTGAAGAGATGTGGGAAGAGCTGCCGGCTCCGGTGGCTGAATTACCTGCGCCCCGACATCAAGAGGGGGAACATCTCCGAGCAGGAGGAGGACCTCATCATCAGGCTCCACTGGCTCTTGGGAAACAAGTGAGAAGATTCTGTGTGTGTGTGTGTGTGTACGTACTCACGCCCATGGACTTCTGTATCCTCTCATGGGTATGTGGTATCGCAGGTGGTCTTTGATAGCCGGAAGGCTGCCGGGGCGAACAGACAACGAGATCAAGAACTACTGGAACACCAACTTGAAGAAGCGAGTGCAGAATAGGAGCAGCACCCACGAAGTCAAACGCCACGAGAATGAACAGAAGCCCAAGGCAGGGGCAGCAGCTGCAGCGCCGGCGGCTGGGCCGACGCGTGCGGACGAACGCATCCACAAGGAGGCTGGGGACAAAAGCTCGGCGGTGGGAATGCTGGACGCGGTGTCCAGCCCCTCCCACGTCGTAGATCCTCAGATGGAGAGCATCTGGGACACCTTACTGCAAGGGGAAGACTGCCGCCATCGAAGCTCATTTGACATCCTCGGCGAGAATCCTTTACTACATCCCTATGGTGATCAACTCCAACTCCGGGACGACGTGACGAGGGCGTTGACGGAGACGGAAGGAGCAACGGCAATGACTTTTCCGGTCAATCACAACTCCGGTGGTGGGGATCTGGGAGACTGGATGGCTTTCTTCGATCCCGCCCAAGAGGATGTTGTCTTGGACGTCGACTTGATGTTTGCCTCTTCTCTTTTTAGTTGATGAAGACAAGATAGAAGATTAGAGAATTACAAAGGGGATCCGCATGCATGTCTTAATGAGCTCGCCTAGGAAAAGTGAAATGCTTGCGCTATGTGTGTGATTATGAATGATTATGTTCGGATTTGCACAATTCTGGAGCGACCTGTCAGATCGGCCTCTGTGTACCGACCATTCTTGAGTATCTAGACAAAAGGAATAAGATCTAGTATATAATAAATAGTATTATTTAGTGCTCACTTTGATGTGCATTAAGTTGGACACATCCTATGAGAATGTGTCATGTCAAAAGATGGGGGATTATAATAATTTATATATAAATGGTATGGTATGATCCCTTCTCTTGGTGTGGCTCCATCGTAATACAGAGTAAAATTATCGAATTAAAATTTGACGGTTCTGCACCGTGCCCAATCGTTCGGCACGCGAAACAAACGCGGGCGTTGGTTCTTTTGTTTAATCTGCACCTTAATTTGGATCTTGATTGGAAGGCGTAGAGCTACAGTATACCGGTGTCCGCCGTACTATAACATTATATATATATATATATATATATAATATATATATATTATATATGATAAAGGGCTGGATAATACCCATTTTATTTATAGCATAAAGTTGGAAAGAAAATAAGAAGGTTAGAGACATGTACAAGTTCAGATGGCATAAGTCATGCATGAAGAACACCTAAATTAAAAAAAAAAAAAAATCATAAACATTTGGTTCCAAAATTGATATATTTAGAACTCTGTTGATGTCCGGTACTATGAGTAAATGTGTCAAAGTACGGTTCGAAGACACAGGCTAGGATGTCGTGGGCAACGCTCAATATCATCATCATCTATTACACACCAGACATAAACATTTTCGTTTGGCAGATCAGCAACCGAGCTATATTTGGTTAGCCCTATCTTGAGTATATTTTTGTTAAATAGGATTTGTAGTAGATACAAATGTCGGCCAAGGTGTTTGGCGCAATGGACTTGGAGAACATATCTGTGGTACCGATAAACTAATTCTAACACCTCTTTTTCGGTTAGGACTTGTGAATTTTAGTGTGTGTATACATATATATATGTGGTGGTCAAATCTTGCCACCTGGGCCCCTTTGTTGGGCCCGTATAGCTCATGGCAGTATGGAAGGGCTCCTCCTTTCCCTAGGACACCATGCGCCCTCGGACGCACGATTCCACCGTCCCTAGGGATGACTACTTCAGCGCAAGGCCATCCCAGGACGCCCCCTGGTATGTTCGAGCCCATTCGAGCAGACCCTCGAGGAGCAGGCTTTAGCCCTAGAGCGGCCTACAGGGTTTGGATTGCAGGACCAGTCGCACCGAGCCACGCACTGCGGTGACTAAACGACTGGTCGGACTCACCATATAGGCAACCCGCTCAGGATCTAACGCCAAGGGCGTCCGAGCAGGTCGTTTCACGTCCTACGACGGTTTATAACGGTGCAGGCTGCGCGCCTCACGATCATGAGGAGCAATAACTACCGAACGTCCCACGGGCGCTCGGTGCGTAACTCCCCGGAGACGCGCCAATCAGTGCGACCTTTCAGGCACGATCTTGCGACGTTTCATTCCTTCTCCCCATAGCACATGCCTATAAAAGGCTCAGGTACAGCACCATGCAAAGGTACGCGAATCACGCAATCTCACTCACTAGCCACGGCATCACACGAGAACTCCCTTCTCTCAAGTCTGCTACTGACTTAGGCATCGGAGGGTTTCTCCCCAGTTCTTCAACCGGGTCTCCTGATCCTATTCTAGTTGCAGGATTGCGCTCGCTACCGGCGATCGTCTTCCCTTTCCTCTGAGCGTAAGCCCCATTCGGTTTCGGCCCAAGCAAGAAAAGGCCTCCACACTTTTGGCGGCGTTTGTCTGTGGAAGCGACAACAGCCATGGCTCGCGGGCGATCCTCTTACAAGAACGTTGAGAGCAGGGCGGACGATTGGTCCCGTCAGACAAGGGCGGAATCCGCCGTCGGGGACCCCCCCCGTTGATGTCGCCATTGCCTATGCCAATCGGCTCGGCGACGTCCTTGCACAACAAACCGTCATGCCCGCAACTGCCCAGGAAATGGCAGAGCTCCGGGGTCAGATGCAACATCTGACGGGCATTTGCCTGGGCTTACAAACCCAGTTGGCGAGATCACAGGCTCTGGCGGCCTCTCTTCCACAGGAGCGTCAGGCGGAATCGTCTCACCGGCGATCTCGCGCCCCTCCTATGCCCCAGGAGCAGCAGGTGGACTCGCCGCGGCGATCGCACCGCGCCCCCTCCGAGGAACGGGCGCTGGAGCGCCGTGGCCGCTCACCCCGCCGCTCCACACGTTTGGCGCGTTCGGTTGTGGGAGCCAACTCCCACAAGACCGGTCGAGAAACCCCTGATCATTCCGAGCAGGAGTTGCCCAGCGCTTGGGCGCGTGGCTGACCTCGAGCGTCGGATAGACGTGATGGCCAGCGCGCAGAGGGTAAAGCACCGGCAAAGGAGGGACCCTGACTTCCTCTCCCCTTTAGTGTGGAGATCCTGGAAGCCCTGGTCTCCCCTAAGCTCCCTCTTCCCACTATCGCGCCTTACGACGACACCACGACTGACGGATCAATCCACGGGTTCGAGTCGCACATGGGTTCCAGAGCATCGGACACGGCCAAATGCTGGCCTCCCGGCCACTCTCAAAGAGACCGCCAGAGCTTGGTTCGAAAGCGGTGCCTGGGGCTCTATCTCTTCCTTCCGCCAACTGAAAAAGTCCTCGGGACAATTTCCTTGGTGGAAGGTCGCTAGCCGCGCACAGCGGCCTCCCTCCTGGCCGTTCTCCAGAAGAAGGGTAAGGCACTCTGGGACTTCGTTAAGAGGTTCCAGACTGAGGCGCTTCGCATTAGATGCCTAGACGTTCCTTTAGCCACCAGTGCCCTCATCTAGGGCACTCGCGATGGCTTCCTACAGAGGACCCTCGGCGTACAGCAGCCGGCCACTTGGCTGAGCTACTTTCCATCGCCCAACGCCACGCGGCATGCGAGGAAAGTTGGCTACCGGTCGAGCGGAGCAGGGTGATCAGTTGGACAAGAAGAGGCCTTCCGATAACGGTCCGGACCGTGATCGGAAGAAAGGGACGGCGCAACGACGAAATCACCACTCCGACCACGCCCCTTCACCGACTACACACCACTGACGGTGGCACCGAACAAATCTGGCGGAGATCAGGAATGAACCCTATGTTCGGTGGTCCCTAAGGATGCACTCGGACCCCCGGTAGCACAACCAGGAGAAGTATTGTCGCTTCCACCGCGACCACGGCCACGACACCTCCGAATGCCGTCAGCTTAAGGATGAAATTGAGTTCCTCATTAAGCGCGGCTATCTCAGACAGTTCGTGCACCGGAATGAAAACCGCCCCAGACGCCGAGAGCGGACTCCTGAGCAGCCGATCAACAACGAACCCAATGGGCAGGAAATCAATGTGATCGCAGGAGGTTCGGCCCAGGCGGAGAAAGCACTCAAAGCCAACGCAATTATGCAAGTCGAGTGCACGTAGTTGACAGGCCTCCGGCTCCCCGGCCAGCTCTGTATCCCGCTAATTCCGCACGCGCACAGTCTGAGGAGGCTATAACCTTCTCAGACGAAGATCTTGTAGGGGTCGCTACCCCACACAGTGATACGCTGGTCGTTTCGGCCACCATCAACCACTGTAATGTGCGCCGGATTTTGGGGGATAATGGAAGTGCTCCGGATGTGTTGGCCTACAATTGTTGCCTTCTTATGGGCCTTAAGACCGATCAGCTCACTCCTGTAGAGTCTCCGCTGTACAGCTTTCAAGGGTTTCGGTTCAGCCCATGGGGAGAATCGCCTCCCAATACCTCTTGGACACCACCAAGAAATATGACCAAGATAGTGATGACTACAAATTTTTGTGTTAAAGTTCATACATACAGTTAATTTTAGACATTCGTTGTATGTAAATAAAGTGTGTTTTCATTCAATTTTTATTTCATCCATAAATAGATTTAAAGCATATTAGTTGAAATTTTAAGTAAAACATAATTAGATTTCAGTTAATAAAGTCATTACTTTGTGGATAGTTTTGACTAAGTAAAATAATTTCTCTTTACAAAATAAATGGTACATAAATAATATTTTTTTAATTCTCTAAACATCTTTAATTTTTTAAATATTAAATAGATTAAATTTTAAATAACCCTCATACCTATCATCTAACCTAAATGGGCCACGCATTTACCATTAAAACCTTATTTACCTTTCCCATTCGTTTCTTCCACCAGGTGGGCGAAGCTACTGGAAGCCTGAGGCAGTTGGGGCGATTTGTGGGTGTTCTGGAGGCAAGCGGGAGCGTGGTGTGCAGGGCTGATGGGTGCGGCCAGATCTCCAGCTATGGCGCGGTGTTGAAGCGGATGCAGATGGCTGCTAGGCAGGAAGGCGATGGCGCTGAGCTGGGAAGAGGCCGGTGCTAGGAGCGCGATGGTGGTCCGATGGCGCAGCGGCGGTGCGCAACAGGATGGAGGATGGCGGGCGCTGTGCAAGCGGAGCTGGTGCTGTGCGGCTGGTTGGGGGCGGCCAGCACCCAGGCGCGATGGTGGATGGCGCGATGATGGGGTTGGCTGGGTGCACGGCTAAGGCAAGCAGGCTGGGCGGTGCTGCTGTGCCAGGGCTGGGCCAAGCAGATGGGCCTGCTGCTTGGGCCGGTGGACTGACGTGGTGGCCAGCCCGTGGCGATCTGTTGCTGGTATGCATGCGGCTGGGGGAATCCGAGCTGAGGTGGCAGTGAGGCTGGCGATGGCACTGAGGAGATGCTGACATGGCGATCCTAGTGAGGTGTGAAGGCGAATCCAGGAAGCGGGAAGGAGCTGTGCGATTGGAGACCGAGCATCTATAAAAGGACCCGAGGTGCTCATCTCCGGAGGCCCGGGTTGGAATTTAGAATTCAGTTTCCTTTTCTGTAATTTCGGTTTATGCAGAGCAGAGGGAGGGGGGTTCGATCGTGAGAATTTTTTGCTATTGGCTTCTGTAGTTTTTTTGAGCAGAGCTGTGTGCGGATTTGCAGAGGGGCTCGCTGGTTGGAGGCTTAGGAATTTTTTTTTTTTTAGCTTCTTTTAGTGTATTTTCTGTTCTTCCATATTCAGGGAGGGAGATATGTCGCCATTGAGAATTTCGGGATTATCTGAGTTTTCTGTTCTATTTCTTCTGGAGATCGTGAGGTGCTGGGAGATGGGGTTCTGCAGAGCAGGGACCTGGTAGTTAGCTTTTGGAGATTTTCGGTTTGGTCCTTCTTGTTGTACGCTTTAGGAATTCGACTGCTATGGCATTTAAATTTAGTTTCCATTTTTTCATGTGTTCCAGAAGATCATTTCAGGAGCATTTAAGTTTAGGTTCTTCTGAGTTTTCTGCTCTCCTGGTTCTTCTTTCTACTGTAAGAGTGCAGTTGTGTAGTTCGCATTTGGTGAATTTTACCATCCGTGGGAGGGAGCCGAAGCAGTTAGATTTCTGCATAATTCTTTTCTGTATTTTCTTCTTTCGCAGTCGGGGAGGGAGATTGGTTAGTTGAGTCGATGTTTTAGGGCTTTAAATTTTAGTTCATGTTCTTCCAGAATTCTGAGGTGCTAGTCAAGTTTTAAGAATTTTCCTTCTGCCATTTTATTTTTGTACTTTCTTTCAGAGAGCAGAGCAGGAGGGAGACGGGTGGGGGTGTAGAAATGTTGCTTGCTGTTCTTCGGTAAGGGATTTGGGGGGGGGTATTTGCGAGTTCTGTGCTACTGTGAGATCTGTGAGAGCTAGGAGAGTTGTTCTTGAGGATTTTCTCTGGTCAGTATTTGCATTAATTCAATATTGTAGATTATTCTATTTTCTGTGGTCTTGCTAGGAGTTGAGTATTTTGGGAAATTTATTCAGGATTTTTTTTTGGTTTTTGCGGTTGTGATGGGAGATCAGCTTTACCGTGAGGAGTTCTGTGGAGGGATCAGGGAGGCCTTTCTCTCTTCTGGGTTAGTGAGGACGGCAGCCTGAGGACTTCCAAAGTCAGGGGCTTCTTCTGGTCTTGCATCTGAAGGGAATCATGGGGTGTGTGCAGAGACAGCACAGGGGCCAAAAGGAAAATACCATTTCCTGGCTTGTTCGAAGTGTCCGGTGTCTGGGAGGAGTGACACTTTTCGGAGGGCATCCAGACATCTCCACAGTCTAGATGAGGTTCATGTTGCTGTGCTAATTTTTGAAGTTGTTTTAGTTTTGTTTCGAGTCATAATTGTTCTCTTCTGTTCTTTATAGTATGAGAATTACGTTTGATCACAGTACACTTTGATTCTTATTGTTTCTTATCTCTTTCGATTCTGAGTTGTGAGGATAGTGATCCAGGGTGTGGAGAGTTTGGATTTCATCCTAAGCTTTAGGGGTACATTGGCTCGATAATTTCTGTTGAGATTCGCAATTTCAATTCTACTTGTTCTTCCATTGAGCTTGCCAGTGGATGTGAGGAATTAATGATGAAATTTATAGAATTAATTGCATATTATTCTGGTGAGAAGTGAATGTTTCAAGTCAAAGTAGTTTAATTCAAGCTTATTCTGCCTCTCGTGGATATGACCTGTTCTCACCATCGTGCTAGTTCCTTTTGTGATTTTAATTCTGTGAGACAGTTTAGAGAAGTGCGTGCTTGTTGACTTGTGCGAGGAACTCTGGACAACGAAAATGCACAATCAACAATGCGCGCGTTTCATCTTGGCGCCGTTGCCGGGGAGGCATTAGAGTTTGATTTAGATCTATTTGATTGATTTCATTTCTATTGGTTTACATTGACTTGTTTGTGGCTTTCATTTCAGATTTGCACACTTGGAGTGGGGATGGAGATTGGGCTTGAATTTGAAGCCCATTGGAGGGAAGCTTGCTGAATTTTTTTAATTGCTTTTAATTCCGAATTTTAGATAGAAGAGAGTGTGAGGGAACTTTGTAGTGAGGCTTTCATGTACTCTCTGTGCATGTACAGAGATTTCTTCTGGTTGGCATGTAATAATTGGCTCTTGGTGGTTTGATGGTTTGACATTAGTCTATAGTACCACTTCATATTTTCTTAGTTAAATTCATTTCATTCAGTTTAAAAACCAAATAAAAATTTAAAAAAATCTAAAAAAATAAAAAAATTTCCAAATCGCTCTTTCATGTTAGCCGTTTGTTTGTAAATAAAAATTCATTCTCAAGATTAGAATCCCATGTTTTAGGACATTCATCACTTTAATTGTCATTTGAATTCAATTTGTTCTTGCATTGAAGAGTGCGGGGGAAAGGTAAGATTTCCCTCTCTCATTTCATGCATTAGTCTTAGCATTAGAAAACCATTGTTTAAATTGATCTGTGCACTTCACATTTTTAATGGGACTGTTTAAGGGCTTACCCATTAGAATAAAAAGATAAGGTAAGGGATTTCATCACCCTTTCCTTTGCCCAAAAATCACAAAAAATTTCACATTCTTGCATTTGCCTAAACTTTAATAAAAACTAGTAGACTTGGCCCTAGGGTTCATAATTAGATTTGTTCTTTCTTAATTCTAAGACTTCTCTTTAAGTCTGGGTCTAGGATTAGAGGTTAAAAGCTTACGCTTAAGCGAGCTAGAGGTTACTTAATTGGGTCCTTGCGAAAGCAAGGGGGGCCTCCCTCTACTCCACTCTTACCTGGCCAGTACAAGAAGAGTTAGAATTGGACTAAGCAAGCATAAATCTGATTTTGAGAAAAATAACATAAGTCCAAGGAACACTTAGAGTTTAGGATAATTTGTTTGAAAGTGTTGGTTTGTTTGTGTTTGTTCATAAAATTCAAAATCAATAAAATTTTTTAAAAAATCAAAAATCATAAATAGAGGGCTTTTCCATTGTATGCTTGGTAGACGTTCCCAGAATTAGATTTGGCCCAACCTATAGACGAGATTGAAAGATTTTTCCATAGGATGGCCAACCAAAATCAGAACCAAGTTGCTAGAAACTTAGAAGAAGCTGCACCCAGACAGATGAAGGAATACTTCATTCCTTCTGACTATCAACCTGCCACTTGCATTAGGCCGGAAATTCCGGCAAATCATTTTGAGATAAAATGGAACCATTCAGATGTTGCCATCCTTTTATGGCAATCCTAATGAAGATCCTTATAGGCATATAGATGAGTCCTAGAGATCTGTTCCACTGTAAGGATCCAAAATTTTACAGAAAATGCCTTAAGGTTGACCCTATTTCCATTCTCCTTAAAAGACAAGGCTAAACATTGGTTGGGAACCATAGGAAGAACTATCACAACATGGCCAGAAATGCAGCAGGAATTTTAAAGAAATTTTACCCGATTGGCCGAACAAACATAATGAGAGAGCTATAACTGGATTCTCCCAACACCCGGGAGAATTAATGCATGAATCATGGGAAAGACTAAAGGAGTTGCTTAGAAATGCCCCCACCATGGGTTGTCGAGGGGCAAATAGTTCAAGCTTTTATGAAGGTCTGACAGAATCGAATAGACAAATGGTTGATGCTTCGTGTGGGGGAGCATTCATGACTAAGAGTGAGGATGAGGCATATAATCTTTTTGAAACATTGAGTGAGAACTCTATCAATCATGCCTCACTCTACTCTTATGAGAGAGCGTTAGGACTGTGAAGAAGGCAGGGATGTATGAAGTAAGAGGAAGAGGAGAACCAGACTCTAGGGTAGAAGACATGTTAGCTAGACTTGACCAGAGATTGGAGCAGAAGTTGGAACAAAAATTGATCAATTACTGTCTTTGACTGGGCAAGCCACACCAATTTTCTCAACAACCTGAAACTTGTGCTATGTGTGCTAGCCCAGCTCACCCCACCAATGCATGTCCCACTACTACCAATTGCCTCCTTTCATTCAGGAACAAGTCCAAGCTGCTCAAGGCTTCTACAAACCCTCCTACGATCCATACTCTAACTCATACAATCCTGGTTGGAGAAATCACCCAAATTTTCATGGAAAAATCAATCTGAACAAGTTTCCCAACCGCCTTCAAGCAATCCATGTACGGTCAATCCTACCAATCAGAATTCGGGAGTTGGCCAATCTTCTAACTCAAAACCTCCACAATCCAGGGAAATCAAAATTCTAATCAATTTGCTCAGACCAATTTCCAACAACCTTCATATCAACCACCACCTCCTCAACCTAATTGGGATGATAAATGAATCAACTCCAGAACATGATGGCGACTCTGTGCCAAACTGTGCAAGAACAACAAACTCAATATCAAACTCAAACTCAAAATTTTCAACAAAATTTGGCAAGGATAGAGTCTCAAATTGCTGATGTATGTCAAAGGAGGGAGACTGGTCAGTACCAAGTCAAACCGTAGCAAACCCAAGAAACAACCCTCCCGGATTCTACCAGAACCAGCAATACCATCAGGGTCAGGGGTACAGACCACCACCTGCTAGACAAAATGCACCTCCACACAGAACCCACAACAAGCTTTTGTCCAGAACATTCCTGCACCTCAAATCAAAACCAACCTATACAACAGGATCATCCTCCTGCCCAAGCTAGGGGCCGCAAGTAGAAAATGCAAAAAACTGTGTCTACCTTAAGAAGTGGAAAAATCAGAACAAATCCTCACCCACACATGTCAAATGAGGATAAGAAAATGAAAATGAAATTGAAATTGAGGAATAAATTGAAGAAAATGTTGCAAAAGACAAATCCAAGGGAAAAGAGAAATAAATGAAGAACCTCTAGACACAATCAAGAGGAATGAAGATCCAAACTGTTACATCCCAAGAGTTCCTTTTCCTGAAGCTTTAAAACCAAAATCCAAAACAAATCCACTGGTAATGAAGAACTCTTGGAACTGTTTAAACAAGTTCACATCAACATTCCTCTCCTTGATGCATCAAGCATGTGCCGGCCTATGCCAAATTCTAAAAGAAATGTGTACTCCAAAACGTGAAGTGAGAAATAAAACTGAAACCATCATTCTTCCAGAAATTGTGAGTACCATTGTCTTAAACCAACTCCTAAAAAGCTCAAAGATCCAGGCACTCCACTAATTCCTTGCACCATCGGTGGAGTCACTTTTGAGAGCGGCCTTTTAGATTTGGGAGCCAGTGTCAACCTCCTACCTTCTGCCATTTTGAGAAATTCAAGTTAGGAGAGTTGAAACCCACTTTTGTTGTCCTCCAACTAGCCGATCTTCTGTCACCACTCCTAAGGGCTTAGTTGAGGACGTGATTGTAAAAATCAATGATTGTTACTTCCCTGCCGATTTCATCATTTTGGACATGAACACTCCCCAAGATTTGACTCAGTCCACCATTATCCTTGGTAGACCTTTTTGGCCACAGCTAGAGCAATATTAACTGTGCTACCGGGAAGATGGATATAATTGGAGATAGGCGGGTTAGTATCAACATTTCAGGGCATCTAGGCATCATGATGAAGGAGAAAGTGTCTAGTGGTAGACACCTTGGAAGAGTCTTGTGTGGAAGAAGCAATAGACCAACCCTGTGCTCTAGGGTTTGAGGGAGAGGAAGGACAAATTAATTCTATGTTCAAGATAATGATCCATCAATTCCATTTGAGTGTCCTCCTAAGGTTGAGCTAAAACCACTCCCTGCAAATTTAAAGTACATCTTTTTAGGAGAGAATGAGACATGACCCATCATAATGCTAGTGATCTTGAGGAAGGGCAGGAAAGGAAATTGATTGATGTTTTGAAGAGTCATAGGAGAGCTATAGGTTGGACAATAGATGATGAGAGGGATAAGTCCTTCAGTTTGCACATCGCATCTACTTAGAAGAAAATGCCAAAAGTTCAATCGAAATGCAAAGAAGACTTAATCCCAACATGAAAGAAGTTGTTAAGAAGGAAATTGTCAAATGGCTGGATGCAGAATTTGTTTATCCCATCTCTGATAGCCAGTGGGTTAGTCCAACTCAAGTTGTGCCTAAAAAGTCTAGACTAACCGAGATCCAACTGAAAAGGGTGAGCTCATTCCCACTAGGCTGGATACAGGATGGAGAGTGTGCATTGACTATTCGTAAACTGAATGCAATGACCAAGAAAGACCATTCCCCTTACCTTTCATTGACCAAATCTTAGAGAAACTGGCAGGCCAAAATTCTTTTGTTTCCTTGATGGATACTCAGGGTATAACCAAGTGGCTATTCACCTGATGACCAAGAAAAGACCACGTTCACATGTCCTTTGGAACCTTTGCCTTTAGACGCATGCCATTCGGGCTGTGCAATGCCCCTGCAACTTTCAACGTTGCATGTGTCTATTTTCTCAGATATGGTTGGGGAATACTTAGAAGTCTTCATGGACGATTTCTCTGTGTTTGGAAATGACTTGATTCGTGCCTCGACCATTGACTGAAGTGCTCAAAAGATGCATTAATGTCAATCTTGTCTTAAGTTGGGAAAAGAGCCACTTCATGGTTAAGGAGGGAATTGTCTTAGGGCATATTGTCTCAGGGAGAGGGATAGAGGTAGATAAAGCCAAGGTGAATCTCATTTTGAATTGCCTCCCAACTCTGTCAAACAAATTCGATCCTTCCTTGGTCATGCTGGATTTATAGGAGGTTCATCAAAGAATTTTCCAAAATTGCAAGGCCATTGACTTCTTTGTTGAAAGACACTCCTTTCATTTTTGATGAAGCTTGTCATAAAGCCTTTGAGGAATTAAAAGACATTTTGACCAGAGCTCCAATTCTACAATCTCCAGATTGGTCATTACCATTTGAGATAATGTGCGATGCTTCAGATTATGCAGTAGGTGCCATTTTAGGCCAGAAAACTGATAAAGGATCTGTGGTGATTTATTATGCAAGCAGAACATTGAATGATGCTCAGATTCGATACACAACCACTGAAAAAGAGCTCCTAGCTGTTGTTTTTGCCTTAGAGAAATTCAGATCTTACCTCTTAGGAGCCAAAATCATTGTTTTCACTGACCATGCTGCCTTGAGGCATTTGCTTGCCAAAAAGGATGCTAAGCCTAGATTGATCAGATGGATTCTATTGTTACAAGAGTTTGATTTGGAAATTCATGATAAGAAAGGATCCAAGAATGTGGTAGCTGACCACTTGTCTAGAATAGTTGCCCCGGACTCTACGCCCATTAGAGATGCTTTCTCGGATGAGCACATTTTAGCTGTCTCCAACATTTTATCTCCATGGTACGCACACATTGTGAACTACAAAGTCATTGGACGAGTACCTGGAGATTGGACCAAAAATGAGAGAGAGAGATTCTTTGCTAGAGACAAGTACTTTATTTGGGAGGACCCGGAGCTATTTTTCATAGGACCCGACCAAGTGATAAGAAGATGTGTCCCTGAGAGTGAGCATCAAAGTGTCCTCAAGTTTTGTCATTCTCTCGCCTGTGGAGGACACTTTTCAGGAAAGAAGACCGCTGCTAAGGTCTTAGACTCTGGTTTCTATTGGCCCACATTGTTTAAGGACGCCCACCAATTTTGTAAGGCCTGTCCTAGATGTCAAACCATGGGAAACACTTCTAAAAAGGACATGATGCCTCTTATCCCCATTTTGGTTGTAGAGATTTTTGATGTTTGGGGGATAGACTTTATGGGACCTTTCCCATCATCCTTTGGATACACATACATTCTAGTTGCTGTTGACTATGTGTCCAAATGGATAGAGCCATTGCCACAAGACCAATGATCATAAGGTGGTCATCAAATTTGTTCAGAAAAACATCTTTTCTAGATTTGGGTGGCCCAAAGCAATCATTAGTGATGGAGGACCTCATTTCATTAACACTCAGTTTAGGACCCTCCTAAGGAAGTATGGGATCACCCATAAGCTAGCAACACCTTACCATCCCCAAACTAGTGGCCAAGTGGAAGTATCAACAGGGAGATTAAAAACATTCTTCAAAAGTCGTTAGGCCTGATAGGAAAGACTGGTCAGAAAGGTTAGATGATGCATTGTGGGCCTACCGAACTGCTTTCAAAACTCCCATTGTAATGTCCCCTTACCGGCTTGTCGTTGGAAAATCATGTCATTTGCCGGTCGAACTTGAGCATAGAGCCTATTGGGCTATTAAACAAGTCAATCTTGACTTAGCCCAAGCTGGTCAACAAAGGACCCTTCATCTGAATGAGCTAGAAGAGCTCAGAAATGAGGCCTACGAAAGTTCCAAGATCTATAAAGCCAAGGCCAAAGCATTCCATGACAAACACATTCATAGAAAAACTTTTCAAGTGCATGATAAAGTTTGGTTGTTTAATTCTAGACTTCGTCTATTTCCGGGAAATTGAAGTCCCGGTGGGATGGGCCTTACATGGTTGTCAAAGTCTATGACAATGGCGCTGTCGTTATTCTTGATCCTAAAACTGGACAATCGTCCACTGTTAACGGGCAGAGGTTAAAGCATATTTTTGAAAACCCGTCTTCCTTGAAAGTTGAGTCTACCAAGCTAGATGAGCCAAGTGAAGCCTAATTGCGTCTGGCTGAAGACGATAAACTTAGCGCTTCTTGGGAGGCAACCCAAGTATACAGATTTTCTTTATCAGGTAATTCTCTATCTTACTTTCTTTTCCTGTAAATAAGTAGGGGGGAGAGGTAGAATAAAGCATGCATTCATAGTTCTCACCCTAACCAATGCTTCATTTCCTTTCTGAGCTTGTACATATCCAAATAAAATTCACAATGTTTCATCTTAATAAATCTTTGAATAAAAATGCTTGTCATTTCACAGACTATGTGTCTGATCTTTAACCATTAAATTTTGTGGTTGTCACACTCCTTGCAAACATCCATGTTAGATAGCATCTAGTAAATGATTACATGTATCTCTGTCTACTACCTTATGTAAGGATTTATGGCAAGAAGTTTTCATACACACACTACACAGCCACTAAGACTAGCTAAACCCGAATGTGGCAAATTTGTCAAGGCTAGTAGGAGAGAGGTGATTGGTTTTCTCCCTTCCCCTTAAGTGAATTGTGAAGGAAGTGAAAGTGTGTGATCAAGGAACCTGACTGTCCATCCTTCCTTTAAAAGTAAAAGCAAAAGCAAAAGCAAAAAGAAAAAAATCGTCCATGAAAAATGCCCCGGATCTGAGTAAAGTTGGACTCGCTACTCTTGAAAAGTGATGGGTTGTGCAGCATTATGGATGAAAAAGAAAGAAAAAAATCTGAGTGCACAAAGTGCAAATAAAGAGGCAAAGTCCTCAGCTCAGAGAAATAATCCTCAAGGAAGTTGGGCAGAATGGAACTGAGAGAAACAACCTGATCTGACTGAGCAAGGATCTTACTCCACAATTCTTTTCTTCTCCATCGAATCAATCTAATCTCAAATACTAACTGAGACAGAGGAGCTTCAGAAGGGCTGATGTCAACTCTTAAGTGTGCTATCACTCGTGCACTAATCTCGCCATAAGCCTTTACAATTAGGAAAGATATATCGCTACATTAATCTTTTGCATGATGGTTGTTTAGCATGAGACATTGTATCTTCTAGTCCTACTTTGGATAATTTTTATTGCTAGGGGACTAGCAATGTTTAAGTAGGGGGGAGTGATGACTACAAATTTTTTGTGTTAAAGTTCATACATATAGTTAATTTTAGACATTCGTTGTATGTAATAAAGTGTGTTTTCATTTTAATTTTTATTTTCATCCAGAAATAGATTTTAAGCATATTAGTTGAAATTTTAAGTAAAATACATAATTATATTTTCATTTAATAAAGTCATTACTTTTGGATAGTTTGACTAAGTAAACTAATTTCTCTTTACAAAATAAATGGTACATAAATAATTTTTAATTCTCATAAACATCTTCTAATATTTGTACATATTAAATAGATTAAATTTTAAATAACCCTCATACCTATCATCTAACCTAAATGGGCCACGCATACCATTAAAACCCTTATTTACCTTTACCCATTCGTTTCTTCCACCAGGTGGGCGAAGCTACTGGAAGCCTGAGGCAGTTTGGGGCGATTTGGGGTGTTCTGGAGGCAGCCGGGAGCTGGTGTGCAGGGCAGATGGGTGCGGCCAGATCTCCAGCTATGGCGCGGTGTGAAGCGGATGCAGATGGCTGCTAGGCAGGAAGGCGATGGCGCTGAGCTGGGAAGAGGCCGGTTCTGCTGGGCGCGATGGTGGTCCGATGGCGCATGCGGCGGTGCGCAACAGGATGGAGATGGGCGGGCGCCTGTGCAAGCGGATATGGTGTTGTGCGGCTGGTTGGCTGGGTGGCCAGCACCCAGGCGCGATGGTAGATGGCGCGATGATGGGGTTGGCTGGGTGCGCGGCTGAGGCAAGCAGGCTGGCTGGTGCTGCTGTGCACAGGGCTGGGCCAAGCAGATGGCCTGCTACTTGGGCCGACGGACCTGAAGCTGGTGGTCAGCTACGCTGGCGATCCTGTTGCCTGGTATGCATGCGGCTGGTGGAATCCGAGCTGAGGTGGCACGTGAGGCTGGCGATGGCACTGAGGAGATGCTACATGGCGATCCTGGTGAGGTGTGAAGGCGGCATCCAGGAAGCGGGAAGGAGCTGTGCGATGGAGCCCGAGCATCTATAAAAGGACCCGAGGTGCTCATCTCCGGAGGCCGGGTTGGAATTTTTTAGAATTTTCAGTTTCCCATTTTCTGTAATTTCGGTTTATGCAGAGCAGAGGGCTGGGGGTTCGATCGTGAGAATTTTTGCTATTGGTCTTCTGTAGTTTTCTTTTGAGCAGAGCTGTGAGGATTTGCAGAGGGGCTCGTTGGTTGGAGGCTTAGGATTTTTTTTTTTTTAGCTTCTTCTTACCTGTATTTTCTGTTCTTCCATAATTCAGGGAGGGAGATATGTCGCCATTGAGAATTTCGGAGAATTATCTGAGTTTTCTTCTGTTCTATTTCTTCTGGAGATCGTGAGGCTGCTGGGAGAATGGGGTTCTGCAGAGCAGGGACCTTGGCTAGTTAAGCTTTTGGAGATTTTTGGTTCTGTCCTTCTTGTTGTAAGCATTTAGGAATTCGACTGCTATGGCATTTAAATTTAGTTTCCATTTTTTCATGTGTTCCAGAGATCATTTCAGTAGCATTTATTTTAGTTCTTCTGAGTTTTCTTGCTCTCCTGTGTTCTTTCTTTCTACTGTAAGAGTGCAAATTGTGTAGTTCGGCAATTGGTGAAGTTTTTACCATCCGTGGGAGGGAGATGAAGCAGTTAGATTTCTGCATAATTCTTTTCTGTATTTTCTTCTTTCAGTAGTTCGGGGAGGGAGATTGGTTAGTTGATTCGATGTTTTAGGGCTTTAAATTTTAGTTCATGTTCTTCCAGAATTCTTGGAGTTTGCTAGTCAAGTTCTTAAGAATTTCCTTCTGCCATTTTATTTTCTTGTACTCTTCTTTCAGAGAGCAGAGCAGGAGGGGAACGGGTTGGGGGTGTTAGAAATGTGCTTTGCTTTTGTTCTTATGGAAGGGATTTGGGGGGGTATTTGCGAGTTCTGCTACTGTGATTCTGTGAGAGCTAGGAGAGTTGTTCCTATGAGGATTCTTCTCTGGTTCAATATTTGCATTAATTCAATATTGTAGATTGTTCTATTCTTCTCTGCTGGTCTTGCTACTGGGAGTTGAGTATTTGTGGGAAATTTCTATTTCAGAATTTTTTTTTTTGGTTTTGCTTCTGTTGTTGATGGGAGATCAGCTTTACCGTGAGGAGTTCTGTGAGGGATCAGGGGAGGCCTTCTTCCTCTCTTCTGGGTTAGTGAGGACGGCAGCCTGAGGACTTCCAAAGATCAGGGGCTTCTTCTGGTATCCTGCATCTGAAGAATCCAGGGGTGTGTGCTCCAGAGACAGCACAGGGCAACCAAGAAAATACCATTTCCTGGCTTGTTCTGAAGTTGTCCGGTGTCTGGGAGAGTGACACTTTTCGGAGGGCATCCAGACATCTCCACAGTCTAGATGAGGTTCATGTTGCTGTGCTAATTTTTGAGTTGTTTTAGTTTTGTTTCGAGTCATTAATTTGTTCTCCTTCCTGTTCTTCATAGTATGAGAATTACGATTTGATCACAGTACACTTTGATTCTTATTTGTTCTTATCTTCTTTTCGATTCTTGAGTTGTGAGGATAGTTGATCCGGTGTCGTGGAGAGTTGTGATTGTTCATCCCTAAGCTTTAGGGGTACATTGGCTCGATAATTTTCTGTTGAGATTCGCTAATTTCAATTCTACCTGTCTTCCATTGAGCTTGCCATGTTGGATGTGAGGAATTTATGTTGATGAAATTTATAGAATTAATTGCAATATTATTCTGGTGAGAATGTGAATGGTTTCAAGTCAAAGTAGTTTAATTCATGCTTTATTCTGCCTCTCCGTGGATATGACCTGTCTCACCATCGTGCTAGTTCCTTTTTGTGATTTTAATTCTGTGAGACAGTTTAGAGGAAGTGCGCGTGTTGACTTGTGCGAGGAACTCTGGACAACGAAAATGCACAATCAACAATGCGCGCGTTTCAGATAGTAGACTTCTTGGTCATCAAGAACATACCGGGCTACAACGCCATCCTCAGAGGTTTGATCGGGCGGATTAAGGCGGTACCTTCATCACTTCACCAAAAGATGAAGTTTCCAACTCCGAGTGGGATTGGGGAGGTGCTCGGGTGCCAACGCGAGTCTCGACGGTGCTATGTCCTCTCCTTAAGAGACAAGCAGCCACTCGCTGCCCTAGTACTTGTTCCACCCCTCTGATCAGCCTTCCACTAGCCGAGGAACACCTGCTGAAAATCTCCTTCCAGTACAGGTGGATGATAGCCCCGAGCATGTCCTCTATATTGGCGCCTTACTTGCAGAGGCCGAACAACAACGCTACAGAGCCTTCCTGCTCGCCAACCTGGACGTGTTCGCATGGTCCGATGACGAGCTTCCGGGCATTCCTTTGGAAGTGATGGTTCATCGCCTCCGTTTGGACCCACGGGTCCCGCCAGTTCAGCAAAGGAGGCGACCGGTCAACCGAGAACGGCAGACCGTGATCCAGGATCACGTCGTCAGAAGCCGGTCCATAGGGCTCCTCCGAGAAGCCCAGTATCCGAGGTGGATCTCCAATGTCGTCCTCGTGCGCAAAGCCAATGGCAAATGGCGGGTGTGCGTAGACTACAAGGATCTCAACAAGGCGACGCCCAAGGATAATTTTCCCCTATCGCGTATCGACCAGTTAGTAGACGCCACGACCGGACACGAGCTTCTCAGCTTTCTTGACGCTTACTCTGGCTATCACCAGATCAGTATGCATCCTCCGGATCAAGATGTCACCACCTTCGTCACAGACTTAGGGTTATACTGTTATACCAGGATGCCCTTTGGTCTGAAGAACGCTGGTGCCACATATCAGCGGCTGGTCAATAAGATGTTCGAGCAGCAGATTGGGCGCAACATGGAAGTCTACGTTGACGACATGCTGGTCAAAACGCTCCCGAGCATCGACCACATCCCCGATCTTGAAGAAACCTTCGCAAACTTGCGGAAATTTAACATGAAGCTCAACCCAGCCAAGTGTGCGTTCGGGGTGCGCTCGGGTAAGTTCCTTGGCTTCCACGTTTCAAATAGAGGGATAGAGGTAAACCCGGAGAAAATCCAAGCCGTACTTGAAATGGGCAGTCCGAAGACAGTGCGTGACGTCCAACGTCTCACTGGACGCCTCGCTGCACTGAACCGGTTCATGTCTCAAGCAGCTGAGAGAAGTTTCAACTTCTTCAGTTGCTGCAAGGCCCCAAAGGCACCTCCCAGCAGGGGGGCATGTACGGTGGACTGAAGAGTGTGCAGCCGCCTTCACCGAGCTAAAGGCATACTTGGCAGCCCCACCTATTCTCTCGAAGCCCGTGCTCGGGGAACCACTGTTCGTATACCTTTCGGTCACCGAACACTCCATTAGTGCAGTTCTGATCAGAGAAGAGGGAGCAGTGCAGCACTTAGTATACTACATCAGCAGGGTCCTCCAAGAAGCTGAGAGGAGGTACCCCCGAGCAGAGAAACTTGCCCTTGCCTTGGTCACGGCTGCTCGGAAGCTTAGGCCTTATTTTCAGGCCCACCCTATCACGGTCCTTACCGACCAACCGCTGAAATCTATCCTTCAGCGTCCAGAGGCTTCCGGTAGACTAATTAAGTGGGCCATTGAACTTGGTGAGTTCGACATCAGTTTCCGCCCGAGGACAGCAATCAAGGCGCAAGCATTGGCGGACTTTGTTGCGGAGTGTACTCTCCCTACCGAGCAGGATCCTCCACTGGCCAACGAGCCCCCATGGGAGCTCTACGTTGATGGGTCCTCTTGTGTCACGGGGAGCGAAGCAGGCTTGGTCCTCACCTCTCCTGAGGGGCTAGAGTTCCAATACGCCCTTCGGTTTCGCTTCGCCGCCTCCAACAATGTTGCTGAGTACGAAGCATTGCTGTCCGATATCCGCACGACTAGGCACCTCGGAGCCTTCGGCTTAGGGTCTTCAGCAACTCTCAGATGGTGGCCAGTCTGGTGAACGGGCAGTTCGATGCGAGGGAGCCCCGCATGGCTCAATACCTCCAGTAGGTTAAGAGCCGAGCAGAGGGTCTCCTATATTTCGAGGTTATACATGTTCCGCGGGAGCAGAACGCGTGTGCCGATGCACTAGCCAAGTTGGCATCTTTAGGTGACATCGCCCCTTCTCGCTTCGTGTTCATTGAAGAGCTCGCCTCGCCGAGCACCGAAGTAGATATCGCGGACATCGAGGCAGGTCCACCAGCTCCGAGCTGGATGGATCCTCTCCTGTCCTATCTACTTCGAGGCGAGCTTCCGCCCAAGCAGGGCGAAGCTCGGAAGACCAGGATGTGCTCCCAGCATTTTACCCTCGTAGAAGGCAAGATGTACCGACGATCCCTTTCAAGACCTCTCCTGCGGTGCCTCAATCCCAAAGAGGCTCTGGCGGCCACCGAACAGGCCCACGAAGGACTGTGCGGAAGCCATTTGGGGGGCAGAACGCTAGCGCGCAACATTATTCAGGTAGGATTCTGGTGGCCTTCGTTATAAAAGTACTGCATGACCTTTGTTCGAAGGTGCCCGGAATGTCAGAAGTTTGGGCAGCTCATTAATCAGCCTGCCGAACAACTTCACTGCATGTTCGAACCTCGTCCTTTCGCCAGATGGGGTATCGACATCCTAGGCCCCTTTCCGGAGGCCTAAGGTCGGAAAAGTTCATGTTCGTGGCTATCGACTACTTCACCAAGTGGATTGAAGAAGAGCCCGTTGCCACGATTACCGAGCAGGCTGCGTGGAAGTTCGTATGGAAAAACATCCTCTGCCGGTTTGGAGTTCCAAGGGTTATCACCTCCGACAACGGAAAATAGTTCGACAACACCTTTTTCAAGCAAAGGTGTGCCGAGCTCAGCATCTACAACCACTTCACCTCCGTTGCGCATCCCCAGGCAAACGGTTTGGTCGAAAACGCCAACCGAACACTGCTGTACGGGATCCGCACAAGAGTTGAGGCCGTAGGAGGTTCGTGGATTGATGAGCTCCCCAATGTGCTCTGGTGCCACCGAACAACAGCACGAGTGGCAACGGGAGAAACACCCTTTCACTTGGCATACGGCTCGGAAGCTGTGGTGCCTTTGGAGGTGGCTCTCCCCACTCTCCGCACAACCCACTTCGATGAAGCTGCCAACAACCGCGCTCTTCGGGAAAACCTTGATATGCTCGGCGAACGTCAGAACGACGCCAGCATTCGTCTTGTTTCCTATCAGCAACGACTCGCGCAGTACTACAATGCTCGAGTTCGAGAAAGGCACTTCTACGTGGGTGACTTGGTTCTACGATGCTGCTCGGCTTCGGACCCCCGAAGGGCCGTCGGCAAGCTCGCACCCAAATGGGAAGGACCTTATCAGGTCATTCAGGTCCTCGGGAAAGGCTCTTATAAGCTTGCCACTCCTAGCGGCAGAGCCATACCCAGAGCTTGGCATGTATCTAATCTCAAGGCTTATTATCTATAAAAGCCTCCACTCGGCATCCTACTTCTCTTCTCCCCGTTCCTATGGTACGCCTGGAGTAGTGTCTGAAGTTATCCACACTTCAAAGTTTTTCAACTTGAAATGGATATGTTGACCCTCCAGGTCGCGCAAAGTGTTCAGCATTCACCTCTGGTCAAGACCCTATTCGGTTCTCGATGACCTGTGCGGTACATGCAACACTTATAAACCATCGAATTCTGATTCGAACAGGAACAATGCTAAGGGAAGAAGATAGAAAAAGTGAGGCCATATACCAACTCTGAAAGGGGATTCATTCACAAGTTTCCTTTTACAAAAAGGGCCCCTTGGGACAGGATTACAAAAAGCGGCAAAAGGAGAGAAGTCACTATGGCTCCTCCTCGGGAACATCAGCACCATCAGCAGGAGGCATTCGCCCAGACTGGAACTGGGCGAACCGAACACCGTCCAGACGAACGTCGCCCGTTCGGCGTCGGCACTCCTGCACAGCTGCCTCAAAGGCCTCCCGAGCGAGCTCATGCCAAGACAGTCTCTCCCTGTGCCCCCGACCAGCTTTGAGGCCCACTTGGTAGCATTGAGCTCCAAACTGCTCCAGGTCAGCCTTGAATTCGGCCCCCGCCTTATATTCCGCTACCCCCTGAGCCTTGGCATCCGATAGCACCTTGGCGACGGCTTCCTTCTCGGCCCGGCCATGGTAAGATTCAGCTCGGCAGTCTGGAGGGCAGCTTTGAGGTTCTTAACCTCACCTTGCAGCCCTGCCTCACGAGCCTCATGCTGCGCCACCAAGTCTCTGCAGAAGGCATTTTGGGCCTCCCACTGGGGCTTGTGGTTCTGGGCCTGAGTGGCAAGCTTTCGCAGCACCTCCAGGGACTTACCAACTCCGTCCATCAGCGCCTTGAGGTCGACGTCGTCGGCACCATCGTCTTGAGCTTGGCACTCCGGGCGATATCCCCCGCTGGAGATCTCCGGAGTTTGGTCGGGGCTCACTTGCCTGCACCGCGCCAACACTTCAAGCTGCGATGCGCTGGGGCAAGGAGGAAGCTCCCTGCCCACTTGACCCTCCAAGCGCCCCAGTGCGACCGCCAGTACTTCCTGTGAGGGCAACTCGGGGACGACCCTCCTCAACACCTCAGTTAGAGGTCTTCGGTCCTCCCCAGAGCTCCCCTCCTCGGCTTCAACGGCCGCCTGCCCCACAAAAGGCCGTGCTCCCTTACTGGTTTCGGCTGCATCAGCATCAGTGGTCATCACCTGACCTGCCTCGGCACCAGCTAGGCCCTGAAACCCTACCTCCCCAGAGTGAGTTGCACTCTCGCCGACTAATTTACCTCAGTAATTGCTTCGGCTGCACCTTCAGTAATCACTTCGGGGGGGGGCATGGGGGGCAGGACTTGCTCATCTCCTCGTGAGGCATCCTCCGGCAGAAGAGCTGCCTCACCGACTCCAGGCGCCGTGGCTGTTCCAGGCATGACATCGGCAGGCATGGCGGCCCTAGAAGGTGCAGAAGTCCCTTCTGCTCCTCTATCCAGATCTTCGGTGTTCCCCTCGCCAGCAGCACTGTCACCTGCTTCCCGCTCCACACCTTCAGTGGTAGAGCCCCCCGACGCAGAGCTCACCTCGACGAGCCCGAGGTCGAGCGCCATCTTCTTAGCGACCTTGGGGCGTGATACGGAAGGTGCCCGGAGCGTCCCTTCCTCGGACGTCCCCGCCGCCTTCCGCTTCTTCCGCTCGAGCAGTGGTTCGGAATCCTCGGCCTCGACGTCCTCTTCGGACCCCTGATCAGCCGACGGTCGTGCAGCCTTCGATCGTCAACCTTCCCCTCTTCTTAACAAGAAGGGGACTCCTCGCCGCCTCCTCTTTGGCTTCGTCAATGACCGGTTCCTGCTCGGAAAGGGGACGGGTTGTCACCCTTGAGACCACTTTCACTGTGGCCTTCTTCTTCAGCCGAATCTTCTCGGGCCCCCTTTCAGGGACCTGCGAACTTGCTCCGCCCCGCGTTCTGGCAGGACGATCCTGTGCGGCATCAAGAGGGTGCTCTTCACCCACAACCGCCACGTAAGCCGTGACGATGGTTTGCTCGGTGTAAAGGGCCATGTCCTCCGTGTCCATGCCCGCCTTCAACTCCTCAGCTGCACAAGGAGAGAAAAGTTACTAAAGGTGACTCCTGAAGATCAGAAGAGAGAAAGAGGAGGCAAAGGCACTTACTCCATGCTCGACTGAGCCCGTGCTTGACCAGCTGGGCCTCGGTGAGGTACTCCTCCGCCTTCTCGACAAAGACGTTGTTGAGACGCTCTGAAAGTGCCACCTCCTCCTTGCCCATGAAGGGGTAGACATCCTTATGTGGGTCCTTCACCCTCGTAGGGAACCCCCACTCCGGTGCCCTCGCACTGCGCGCAAGGAAGAGGATCCGGTTCATCCACCCCTTGTGGCTGGAAAACCGCGGAGAAAACTCGATCCTCATCCGATCCGGCCGGTGCTTTGTGTAGTATACGTTCCGGCTTGTCCCCGGTGAGGCTGTCAGGGTGAACTGGCTCCGGAAAAGGTTGGTGGTAGGCTCGATCCCCCGCACCTTGCACGATATGCAAAAAATGCATATCGTCCTCCAACTATTGGGCGCCAGTTGGATCGGGGCTATCCCCCATGCGTTCAACAGGTCCCTCGCCACCGCCGGTAGTGGCAGTCGGAACCCGGCTTCCAGGATGTCATGCGACATCGCTACGCAACCGACCTTTTCCTGCCGGTAAGGCTCCTCCTCCCTCGCAAGCACAACGTCGTACTCTAGCCTGATGCGGTATCTCTCGCGAAGGCCATTGAAAAAGCGGTACTTCATCCGCTGAGGCGCTTCCGGTGCCCCGCCGCTGCCGCTGACACCAACCACAGCTTTACCCTTCTGCGACATGGCCGGAGGCGAAGAACGAAGCAGAGGAATGAAAGAGTTTGGGCGACAGAAAAACTTTTCACAGTGGATTTTTGAAGGCGTAGTTCCCCGCCTTCGCCTCTCCCCTTCCTTATAAGGAAGAGAGGGCGGGAAACTCTAGAAAGATACAAGTGCTCTCTTTTCAGGTGACCGCTTGGACGAATCAAGAGGCTCCTGATTCGCCACGGTACCCCCCTTCATCATGAATCCTCCACCATTTTCAAGAAGGCAGTACGAAGCGTCAGCGCCGATCGACGTTCATGCGTCCGAGGTCGCCATCGTATTTAATGCTGGAAGAACGTTCGACTGGCCTACCGCCATTTGAGCGCCCCGGTTCCCGAGCCGGCTCAATGGCGTGGGGGGCAAGTGTGGTGGTAAAATCTTGCCACCTGGGCCCCTTTGTTGGGCCCGTATAGCCCATGGCAGTATGGAAGGGCTCCTCCTTTCCCTTGGACACCATGCGGCCTCGAACGCACGATTCCAACGTCCCTAGGGATGACTACTTCAGCATAGGGCCGTCCCAGGACGCCCCCTAGTCTGTTCGAGCCCCATTCCGAGCAGACCCCCTCGAGGAGCAGGCTTTAGCCCCAGAGCGGCCTACATGGGTTCTGGATTGCAGGACCAGTCGCACCGAGCACGCACTGCGGTTACTAAATGACTGGTCCGACTCACCATACAGGCAACCCGCTCAGGATCTAACGCCAAGGGCGTCCGAGCAGGTCGTTTCACGTCCTACGACGGTTATAACGGCTGCAGGCTGCGCGACCCACGATCATGAGGAGCAATAACTACCGAACGTCCCAACGGGTGCTCCGGTGCGTAACTCCCCGGACGACGCGCCAACCGGTGCGACCTTTCAGGCACGATCTCGCGACGTTTCATTCGTTCTCCCCATAGCACATGCCTATAAAAGGCTCAGGTACAGCACCATGCAAAGGTACACGTAATCACGCAATCTCACTCACACCAGCCACGACACCACACACGAGAACTCCCTTCCTCTCAAGTCTGCTACTGACTTAGGCATCGGAGGGTTCTCCCCGGTTATTCAACCGGGCCTCCTGATCCTATTCTGATTTTGCAGGACTGCGCCCGTTACCGGCGATCGTCTTCCCTTCCTCTGAGTGTAGGCCCATTCGATTTCGGCCCAAGCAAGAAAAGGCCTCCACAATATATATATATATATATATATATATATATAGTATCTTGATTTATTAGTTGACTTTAACGTCAAAGAAACTCGGCCATAGTAGAAGTCATAGAGATTATAAGCAGGACATGATTAGTTTGAAATCTCTTAAAAAATGGAAAATTATATACATATCCCTAGAATGTATCGTATTTATGATTTTATCTCTGAAATCTACACATTAAATTCTATACAGTTAGAATTGAAATATCATTGGTTATATCTATGTAGTTAGTTTTGTTATTAGAATGGGAAGAATATTCTGGTATTATCTAATAGAATGGTTAAATAATGTATGAATTTAATAAAATATATGTAAAGTTAGATAGAGAGAATGAAGAGAGAAAGATAGTGGAGGGGAAGAGAGAGGGTAACTCGTCGGCTCAGACAGGGAATGAGAGAGAGAGGAGAGGGGGCGTCAAGTGGGGGCAAAGAGAGGGAGGTGTTAGAGGGGCTTATCACTCCAGAGGGGCTTATCACTCCAGCTCCTATATAATGAGAGAGAGAGAGAGAGAGAGAGAGAGAGAGAGAGAGAGGGAGATGAGAGAGATTAAAAAATATTTTTTTAGAGTTTTATAGAGGATAAATTAGTTTTTTTTGTTCTCTTAACTCAATTGTGAATGTGTTAAATAGATAAAATAAACGTAAGAACATACATGATGAAATACATAGAATAGAAGGGTATAAAATCTAATATGTAGATTTTAGAGGCAAAATCATGAATATGATGTATTCTAGGGTATGTACGTAATTGTTTCTAAAACTATTTATTATTCAGGTAGAACTACCATGCAAAATATTATTACACTATGTGTGCAGCACTTGAGTACCACCAATACTTTTTTCTCTCTTTTTTTAACACATATTCACATTCTCAATACAAATTATGACCATTTGTCACTTTTAGCAAGACATTAATTTGTCTCTTAGATGACCTTTATCATCCTTAACATATTATTGTCACTCTTATTAAGTTAAGACTGAAAAATAATTTTATTAAAATTATATAAGAAATATTTAATGCTCTTGTTTAAGATGAACATAGTTATTTGTTCTCTTAATTAGTTATTTATCACTCTTAATTTATTATTTATCTTCATTAACAAAAATAAAGGTGATAAATAATTTTATGTGGAATAATTTAAGAGCATTTAATGCTCCAACTCGAACTCTCAAAATAGTTTTGGCCTTGTGTGCAACAAGTGGGACCCACCTTTTTTCTCTTTTCTTATATGTAGATTTGCATTATATAAAAGACTACCCACAGATGCTAACGTGGGGCCCACCTACATTGTTTCCTTTTTTTATGTAGATTCATATTCCCAATAGAAAAGAATGTTTGTCTATATTAGTAAACTATTTATCCCCCTTTAGTTAGGTATTTATCATTTTTAACTTCTTACTTGTCACCTTTAGCGGATTAAGAGTGATACATAATTTTATTGAAAACAATTTAAAAGATATTTAATACTTTAATTGGAGATGTATTTAATACTTTAATTAGAGATGCAAGGTTATTTATCTCTCTTAATTATTTATTTATCATTTTTAACTTATTATTTGTCACCTCAATAAATTAAGAGTCATAAATAATTTTATTTGAAAATGATGTTAGAGCATTTAATAATTCGTTTTAAATATGAAACTATTTATCTCCATTAATTAATTATTTGTTGACTCTTAACTTACTATTTGTCATCTAACTCGTTATTTGTCTATCCTTCGAAGTTAAAAGTGAAATAATTTTGTGAAAAGTTATTTAAGAATAGTTGGGATGCATGATCTAATAGCATTTAAGAAGAATAAATGCCCTTGCTGCATGTGGTCTACGAAGGTAAGTACTATCGTACTATTTCTCTTTAAAAAATCCTGTAAATATCACTACTAGAAAAATAGATTTTACCTACGCGTAGACTAATTGTAGGTATAAAAAAGATTTCAATACCGTACCTGGCAGGTGAAGCAAATTAATTACTCTCAATAAAAAAGTAAAGAAATTATATATGTAATGGCCCGACAGTCAGATCTTTTGCTCCTCCTAAAAGTTCGACCGTCGGCACTACCTTTTACGGATTCGAAGAGTCAATTTGTTGGGGTCTTATCGTGTGCATGACCACCTCCTCCTCGCTCCAAACTCCACGCTCACACCGTCCACGAGCAAAGATCGTTCTCCTACAAGTTGAGGGAGGTGTCACACGTCGAGGAGGGGAACGTCATGCCGAGGAAGAACACCACGTCGAGAAGGACACTCCTCTCACCGCCAACACCCTCACACTCTCCCCATAGAGCAAACACACACAAAGGGTCAGAGGAAGGAAGAAGGAAGAAGAAAAGGGGAAGAGGAAGACATGTCTGAAAGTCTTGCACATATAGGCCTCGGACTTGAAAACGCGACAGCCAACTTGTCGCATTCACTTATTGAACGCGACGGCTAATTTGTCGAGACCTCAAGGTCATGGTCAGACCTGACCAATGGATCCGCCATGTGTTAGCATCGCAGACCTGACACCTGACACGTCGCCTTCATCTGTCAGCGCTTGACACGTGTCCTAACTATCCCGACAGCAAGAAAATAAAACTACATGCTGCATTCAGAAGAGTGAACGCGACGACATACATGTCACGTTCCAAGCAAAACATGACAGCCATCCGGTCACCTTCAAAAAACGACGGCCGATACATCGCAACCTTCATCAAAAAGTGGCTGACCAAAAGAAGGAGGGTGTTACAATATATTACATCTAAAGATTTTCCATGGCGTCTATTTTGAGAAGGATCTTCATTAATCCACGATTCATAAAAGAGGCATTTTATGTTCCTCATTCTTCGGATGAGAACATTTATGGCAATTTCCTGACATGCAATATCTAAACTTATATATTAGGAAATTTTTGCCAAGATGTGAGAGGTAGTTTTGTTGGATCTCTTACCTTATCTCAATAATTAAACAACATTCTTCTTCGAATAGATCAATGCAGCATCAACCTGCAAACATTCGATCTAAGTCGTTGTGTTCGGCCAAATCAGTTAAAAAGTCATTAATTCTACAGAAACCTAAGAACATCTATGAAGAGCGCAAAAGTTCAGTTGACAAGTTGATGGAACATAAAGTTCGAATCTAGAGACCAAGAAAATAACATATATAGAAAACACATGGTAAGAAAAGCATAGACATATAGATTTCATTGGTGATTCGAAAGGGTATAAAAATCAATTTTCATTCCTGCTAGGCTTGTCAACCAAATCAATCCACATGTTTCATAATTTTCATATCCTCCATGCACACACTTAATTTAGCATGTACACGCACACTCATTTTACATGCAGGGCACAAGCACATCCTACAAGCCAAGGTGCGTTCACGCACATGTACACTACAAGATAGATAACATTTGTCAACAAATTTATGTCAACGGCTTCTAAAAGTCACTGACAAAAGATTTTTATGTCAACAAAAACACATGTCTATTGACATAAGTTAAATATTTGTCTACGGCTTAAACAAGCCGTTGACAAAAATCTATTTCATCAACGGCTTATGTATTTGTTGACAAATTTGCTGACAAAAATCAGTTACGTCAATGGCTATTGTATATCGTCGACGTAACCATTTTATGTCAACGGCTTTTTTATCCGCTGACATAATTTAAAATTAAATTCAAAATTTAATTCATTTTAGATTATACCAATTTCATATTTATAATTTACATTTAATATTTTATTAATATATTTATTCTATTTGATATTTTCATATTTATTATTATACATAAAATGAATATTGATAAAGTAAAATAAAGATAATATGTGTAATATACATTAAATATATATATTATTAAATTCATATTTTATTATGTAATATATATATTATATTTTATTATGTAATATTTAATTTAAAGTAATGTCAATGGCGCTTAGCCACTGACATATATCCCTATTTTAACCCACCGCGCCCCCAACCCTGGCATTCTTACCCCACTACGCCCCAACCCGACTTCTCCCCTGCACGCGGCGGCGCCCTAGCTCGTGACTCTGGCGACGATCTCCCCACCCGCGCCGCCTCCGCGCCGGCGGCCTCCGCTCGTACTCCAGCCGCCCCCACGTCGGCCGCCTCCTCCTCCGGCGAAGTCGATCCAGTCCTCCGTGCCGGTTGCCTCCTCCTCCGGCGAGGTCGATCCAGTCCTTTACGCCGGCCTCCTCCTCCTCCGGCGAGGTCGATCCAGTCCCCTCCGTGCCGACTGCCTCTTCCTCCGACTAGCTCCAATCGGATCTCTCTCTCTCTCTCTCTCTCTCCCCTCCGACACCCCCTCCCTCTTCGAATGGCTTGTGAATCCCCTCCCTTGAGGCCCCTGCAGTAACGTCGCTCCCTCACACTCATTCCGCCCAATTCGGCATTTGGCCTCGGCGTTGCTCATCCCCTCCCTTGAGGCCCCTGCTCAGAATCCCGATGTGTTCAATCATGTACATTTGTATCCATTTGCAGATACGATAAATGCGTGTGTGGGGAATGGAAAAAAATTTTCAAATCTTTTTAAATATCTATTTATCATGTTTTTCTCATGTTTCTCATGGATGCACACGTATTGCGAATCCAAGTCCCGTCGAATGCTACAAGAGCAAGAGTGACGTGAGATGAATCGGCAATTCGCGCAGCGCGGGCGTGCCAGTCACCGAAGTGACAACCAATTGGTTTGCCTCCGAGAGTCGGGGGGCTTTAAGTCTGTTGTGCGCGCCGTTTGACTTCGTCAAACGAAAGTGGAGTATCGGGTCCTGGACCAAAATCCCGTCGTTGCCTAAACGCGACGACGTTAATTACATCCCTCTGAGAGGGAAAACCCTTGATTAATCGCCAGAAATTAGAAAAGCCTTGTGGCCTTGATACGGAGACATCCGATGAAAGGTGCAACTCAAAACTAGGCCGGAATGATAAACAGACACGATGCCTATTCAAGGTTGCCGGGTCTTTTAATTAGATGTGATTGAGTCTTTTTACACATTTGCCCATTGATTCTTTTCATTAACATGAAAATGATCTTGACTCGGTCTTTTGCTCTTTTGAAAACGTGAGATGATCTATTTACTTTCTTTTATTACAAAAAGAGTTTCATTTTGGTCTTTTGAAAACACATTTGCTCTTTTATTACGGAACAGGTTCTTATTCGAGCCTTTTGTTCTTTTGAAAACATGAGATGATCTATTTGATTATTTTCCCCTTTTTTTACTTTTATCATAAAAAGATTTTTTTTAATTTTAATCTCTTGCTCTTTTAAAACATGCGCAAAGCAAACTATTTGATTTGTCCATTTGTCGCTCCTAATAACGAAGCATTCTCCCCATTCGCTCTCTTATTCTTTTAAAAGGGGTGCAACGTGATTCTATTCGCGATTTGGCGCCACTCCACTAGGCTTTGAGGGTTTCTTTTAAGAGAGGAAAGGGTCCCTTGCCGATTCGACCTTCATGGCGAAAATTCGGCAGCATCTCCCCTCACCTTGGTTGGTAGGGGGAGAGCACGGTACACACCCACGAAATGGAGGCAGTACCAAAAGAGAGGGTACATGTCAAATAACGACATGACCCTAAATGGCACATGGCACCAACCTCCAAGGCCAGCCTTGGTGGAGGGTGGGTATCACCATGACCACACACATATACCGATCGGTAAGTGAAGCATGTGTAGGCCCATATGCCCGGACATAGACATCACGTTGTCCAACCCGGGTTTGAATGGGCTTCTCATCGGTCCATTGTCCATTTCTTTGGCCGAACCACGTGAAGCATGGTTTAACTTCCATGGCCCGGCCAGGGGTGGGGCTGGCTGCCGATTCGGCAGGCCTGTTTAAGGCTGCCGAATCAGAAGGCCACCCACAGGGCTGATCAGCTGAAACCCTTCTTTTGTGGGCCAAGAGTCAACATTTGAAGTTGGTCTTTACCCATATAAGGGGCAGTCTTGGGCTCTAAGGCAGGCTTATTGGGCTGCCCACTATGGATGCTAAGTGTGGGGGCATGAGCATTAGGTGCTCAACCCTTGGCTTGCAAGTGGACATCTCTTTAAGCATGAAATCCCTTAATGGGCCACCTAGAGCCACAAAAAAACCTGAACCTTAGAGAGGCCCAAAACATGGATCTAATGGGTCTCTTGCAAAGGATACTAAGCAAGAAGGCATGGGCATTGGTTGCCCAACCTCTTGGCTAGCAAAATGGAAGCATTTTTTAAGGCAAATGGGCCCATTTTGGGGCGGTTTTAATAGTGATAATCTGAGCTCTTAGGGGGTCAAAACAGGGGGTTTAATGGGCTCTTTTGCATGCAAAGCCTAGCTTTGAGCATGGGCATTAATTGCCCAACTCATTTGCTAGCAAAGGGGCGTGCTCCCAAGGTAGAAAATGCACATTGGGGCTGTTCTAACAGTAGAAAACCTGCACTTTTAAGGGTCAAAACAGCAAGTTAATGGGTCTCTTACAAAGAGTACTAAGCAAGAAGGCATGGGTATTGATTGCCCAACTCTTGGCTAGCAAAGGGATATGTCCCAAGGGTGGAAAGCACACGAAATGGGTCTTTTAAACATCAGAAAATCTGAACTCTTTTGAGGGGAAAACAGCGAAGAAGACCCCATTTATGAAGGCCCAAACAGTGAGAAAGACCCCTCTCTTGAAGGCATACAATGGGCCCATGTAGGCTCCAAGAGAGGGGCGGCCCAAGCATTGCAAGGGGACTGTTTAGGGACCTTAGAACAGTCAAAACTTCTCATAAATGGGATGAAAGAACAGTGAGCAATCCTCCCATTCCTTTAAGGAAAGCCATGGGAGGTTTGTCCTTTGGAGGCCCAAACAAGCCCATATGGCCCCATCCTCTCAAAACCTCATTTATTGAGGCATGAAGGGTATGGGGGTCTCATGTATGCTCTTTGGGATGAGAGGAAGTACACCATGTAAAAGGTGGCTCCTCAACATCCCGTAGCTCGATAGCACCAAAACAAAAAAAGGAATTTAAAACTCATGCAAGCATTAAATGCAAAAGGGTGAGGGAATAATGCATCACAAAACACAAGGACAAAAGAAATGCCTCTTGTTCTATTGATAAGAAGAAGAAAGGGAGTACAAAGGACAAAGGAAAGAACCAAAGAAGAAGGGGGAAAAGGAATCCCACGCAACCTCACATCTCTCTCCCTTCTCTCTTTCTCATCTCATGACAAGACCACTCATAAATGTGGTGTCTCTTCCTCCTCTCTTTCTCTCTTTCTTTTCTCTTTTCCCTCACCTTTTTCCCTTGCAAAGAAGCTTCACGGGTGGCACTTGGAGGGAGGGGAGAAGAAAGGTGCAGCAGCAGCCGATGGAGAGGAAGAAGCCTCCCTTCTTTTCCTTCTTTTCTTCTTGCCCAAGCTCCCAGCCGAGCCTCTCTCTTTCCCTTCTCTTCTCTTCTCTCTTTTCTGCCCCAGAAACCTTTTCTGCCCCTTCTCCACGCAAGAACCAGCCACACCTTTTTGCCTCTGGCCAAGACGCTTCTAGAAGCCACCCCAAAAAGCACCACACACCCTCTGCCGCATGAGCCCTCCTTTTTCCATATTTGGGGTCACCTTTTGGGAGGTGTTGAGCTCTCTTAGGCTCACCTCCATGCATGGGAGATGTGGGCTTCTTGGTATTGGGCTTGCATGTGGGCTATGCAGATAGGTGCAAATTTTTGTGGGGCTTTTGCTTGTGGAAAGGAGTTGGGCCGGCTAAAAGGGGCGACAGGCCCATTAAGGATTTTAGGTGTCCACAAATGCCCCCCACCCGTGGGTGGTGCGAGGGGACACGCGAAGCGACATCTGCGGGTGCTCTACAGCTCATTTAACTATTTACACTGATACAAGAAGGTCTTTGGACTTGTTGCTGTGCCAGTGGTCTAATAGTCTATTCGGGGCCTCTTGCTTCTCTTTGATGATATTGTCCGCGGATGACGGACGCACGTTCCTCTTAGTGAGCAACTGGGGCTCTACTTCTCTTTTTTTTGAAATTTCCTTTTCGTGCAGGGCCAAAGCGATTCGGCGGGGTGCGCCAGCTGACCTGGGGGGCGTCGATTCGGCGAGCCCCCTTCTCGATTCAGAGGGCTCGCGGCTTGGGCTGGCCCGAGGGCGACTAGGGCGTCGGACCGGCGCGGTTCAGGGGTCTGCCGGCCAGTTCGGCTCAGGCGGACCGGGGCGGGCGGCCCGCGCTTTTCCCCCCTTTTTCTTTTCCTCAAAAGGCACGCCGCGCCTCTTCTTCTTTCTCGCCTCTTCTCTCTTCTCCCTTCTCGTCTCTTTCTTCTCTTCTCCGAGGGCAACGACCTCTCCTTCCCCCCTTCGTCTTCCTCCCATCCGGCGGCGACGAGGGCAGCACGCTGCAGGTGTGACGAAGCGGCAGCGGCGGAGGAATGCGGTGAGGGCGGCGCGCAGCAGGCGTCGGCGGCGCGGCTGAGCAACAGCGCGGAGGTGGCGACGAGGCGGCGCGCAACAGGCGTCGACGGCGCCGGGCGAGCTCCATCGGCGAGGAGGAGCGCAGGCAGCGGGGAGCTCGGGCAGCAGCGAGCGACCCGTGAAGGGTTCCCGAGGGCGGCAGAGGCAGGCGACCAGTGCCGTCGACGGGGGAGGGACCGCGGTAGGATACCGACGGTGGCCTGTTGATGGGTCTTTTTTTTGTTTTCCCCCCTTTTGGGGGTTTCTATTGTGGCGCCGGCTGTGAGCCTTGGGCGGTGGGTGGAGCTCCGGCAATGGGCCGGGACAGGGTTTGCTAGGGGATGCCGAAGGCGGCCACTGTAGGCTTGCATGCCCATCTCCCCCTTTCCGTTCGATCTTTTGCATGGGGGGTACAGGGTCTGAGAGGGACCGTGGGCTGGGCGCTCTCCGAGGCCATGGGGCCTCTGTACATGATACGTCCATGTGTGCGCAAGGGTTCGGTGGGTCCTCCCCGATCCAACGCGAAGGGGAAAGGCCCGGTAGGTCCCAGGGCCGCTAGAGGACTGTTGAGGGAACTCCTCGAGTCCGAGGTTCTTTTACTCGTCTTTTTTACTTGGGCGATAGAATGGGGCCCAATGCCCCGGTAGGACCGCCAAAGGATCTCTTCAGATTTCAGCTATTAGCGGGGGCCCATTTAGAGTGGGCGGGTCCCGAGTGAGCCCTTTTAGCTCAAAAGAGTCATCGCGTGGCAACGACGCTTTAGGGTAGCTTCAGTGGGCCCGGAGCCTCTTGTAGGTCTATGAGAGAGTTTCTCCAGCCACGAACGTCTTTTGCTGGTGGGGGCCCATGTAGAGTTGGCGGGCGCCCCTCTTGTGCCTTTTCTTTCACATAGCCACCTCGAATGGTAGGGCCTCATGAGGGTAGCGATGACTTAGAGCCGCTTTAGCGAGGCCCAGAGCCTCTAGGGGGTCGGAGAGGACGCTTTAGGTCCCAGGTCCGCCGCTTCTTTTTCCTTGGTGGAGGCCCGACTCGAATCGACGGGGCTTCCATCGGTACGGTTCTTTTTCCCCGCGCTCAAACTTTGAATGGCGGGTCTCTTGACTGTGGCCAGGCACTGGGCTACTCCTCCCTGTAGGCCGGTCCTCTGGGATGGCTGTGGTTCCCGGAGAGCCATTTGACATGCTTGCATGTCTTGTTTGGGGCCATCTCGCCTAAGTGCGTGGATGAGTACCCGCTGACACCCCTTTTGTACGCTTGACAAGGGAGGTGCCGAAATTTTGTCTGATTTGTATGTCTGTTCATCTTATTGACATGATTTCTTTTCCTATTGCAGACACCATGGCTGCCCAATCTTCTGCTGGCGATGCAGACCGTCTAGAAGGTGTTCCGCTGTTATCATGGGAGGACTTTCCCAGGGGAGCCGTGGTCATGACAGAATCGCCATGCTAGCTGAATCTTCCGACGATGAGGCGGACACAATGGATGAATCAAGGCTTGACATCCGTTCAACACCAATCTCCTTTGCCCGCGACGAAGATTATAGAGTTGATTATCCGAAGGATAAGCATTTGATGTTGTTCCTCCACTTATGCCCCGAGCGGGAAGAAGGAATCTTTTGTGACTCAGGACGTGGAAGTAGCTATTTTAGAGGCCAGAGACAGCTTGGCCAATTGCGTCCCCCGGTCCGAACCTATTTACCAGATCGGTGAACCCCGGCGATGAGCTCCCATCTTAGGGCTAGGGGCTTGAATCCTGCGGACAACAAGCTTACCCGCGCACCCACTTTACCCCAGCAAGATGGGACAACTCAGCGGGCGCATAAACAGGAGAAGTCGATTTTTGGACTGTTCTTATGTCCGTTGAAATGGGGCTACAGGGACGAGCCCTTTCTATTAGACTGCTTGGCTATTCGTTTCAAGGACCAGCTAGCAGCGGGATGGTTCGGGATCTGCGAGCGGCGGATGCTCATCATTTCTGGTCTTTTGCCGTGGAGGCCGCTGAATTTGTGCTCCATCACTATGCACCGATCCTGGTGACTGCAGGCGTCTACCATAGCATATTTGCAGCCAGATATCGGTATCCCCTCTCAAAGGGGCTCTGTTGCGGGTTGGCGGAGGTATTCGTCCCCGAATTTAACACCTTCTATACAGCGGAGGGAGAGACCTCGCTGGATTTGTGGAGTCTGCATCAATTGACAGGGCTGCCTCTTGATGGGGAGCCCTATGAAGAAGTGTGCCTGCCTGATTTCTTAAAAGACAGGACCAATGGTGAAGACGAGTACTGCTTGGGGTACTCGTACAGATATTTGATGAAAGCATATCGCCACCTCAGCCTTAATTGCCGCGTTGGGCGGGCCAAGAAGAAGGGAGAGCGGAAGAAGATCAGCCTCCATGTATGGCTAACTTATTTCTTTTCGACCCAGCAGCGCTACGAAGATTTTGCTTGTGCTGGCGTGGCTGTTGCCAGGAGGAATTCAGGTCGGCAGAAGGTGACCCTCCCAGAGTCCATTCTCAAAGGTCGCCTCTCAGGGCCAAACCCAACGAATGCTGATCCGTACACTCACTGTGCGGCCTATTTAGCATATTGGCTCTGCTCCTTGCTCTGCCGGTGGGTGACGAGACAGTTCTCCGCCCGGAGGTCATATATCCCGCCTGTCAGATGGCTTGGGGGATAAAGTTATCTTTGTGCCCAGCGGCTCTCTGCCTAGTGTACCGGGCCCTCGGCGAACTGCATCGCCATTCATTTCGGGGCGCCACGCGTGATCGGCCCTTGGCACTTCATCAGTGCATGGGCGTGTAGTCTATTTCCGGAGTTTGCTCCGAGATCTCTTCAGTCCCCACGGCTGTTCCCGAGGATGCTAGAGTTGCAAGCGCAGAACCTCAGTCTACTGATACTCAGCTCTTTGAGATCCGGGGGAAGCTGAGACAAACATCCCCACTGATTCCCGGGCACGATCCATTTCTGGCATTTAGCCAGCCACTCAAGTCCATTGGCCAATCGTTACCAGGAATGCACGGATAGCGCGGTGGAGAGTTATGTGCATCCCTCCAGCGGCCGGAGAGTGACCAGATCATTGTTGGAGCCAGAGCTTAGGGATTGGGCCTTATCTATTCGGCCCAGCGTGCTGACATTTCGTCAGGAAGCATTGTCTATTTGGAGCCTTACTATCCGTTCCGATTCAGTCGGAATTTTGGATATGATCAGCACATCCCTTGCTCGGCGGCCAAATTTGATGTGCCCGTTAGGGCTGTAGCAGGGGCCCAGATTGTAGATCATGCCCGTAAATGGTGGGACTTTTTCCACCGTTTTGATCCATCAAGCTTTCGGATGCCAGTGCCGGGTCGCACCCCTCGTGTCACACCAGACTATATCAAGTGGTGGAATGCCCACACAAGTTTTTATCGGGCTTGCAAGACTGAATGCTGGGATGCCGCAGAACGCCGGCTCTTGAAGTCACAGCTCAGCCGGTTATTGATATGGATAGGGACCACCTGATGCGGTTGAAGTCGAACGACACCAGGGCCGTCGACCGCTATTTTAAAGCAAGGCTTTCAGCCAAGCAAGGAGATGCCCCTCCTTCACTGACTCTGGCCAAAGTCGTGAAGGATAAGTTTTCATCGACTTTACAGCGCCTGGGGGTATTGGTCAGAGCGGCTGGCTGTGGCACAGCCGTGGCCCATCGAAGAAGCCCGGCCATCCATAGTGTCTCAGAGTGGGGAGGTTGATACCAGCTTCCCCTATAGAACATTCTGGACACTGTCGGAAATTGACCGCACTCGTTATGAGCACACTTCTTGGTTGTTTGTACTGCTTCCCCTATAGAACATTCGGACGCGGCCGGAATCCATAGTGTCTCACAATGAGGCCGACTATGGGGTGATTCTGGAGCAGGAGCTGCACGTTGCCTTTCACTATGCAGACGGCTGGGGTATAGACTCCCTCAGCCTCTTTACTTCCTGTCTTCAGTCGCCGAGGCGACTTAGCCATTTTCGCAGAAGATTGCTGCCGAATCAATGATGTATGTTGGCTAATCCTTGCGGCTGCTTCTCGGGCACGGCAGAACGTGCACACCTATGGCCCCTAAGCCGTTTCTATAATGGCATAGTAGGTATCCTTTCTCTTCTTGGACTTGACTGTCCTTTGTTCCCTTATCACTCCTCCTTGATCTTTTACGCTTCTTTCTCTTCCTCAGATCCTCAGCGAGTGACCGACGGCGGAGGTATCATGAGCTCATAACGAGGGTTCAAAGGCCGGTCTATTTTGCTGAGGAGAAGATCTCCTTCGCCCTCCTGTGGAGAGGCCAACAAAGCGAAAGCCGGGCATGGCGAGCAGCATAGCCAAAGCCAAACGGGCCCTGAAGAAGAAACGGGAAGAATCTCCCCCCAAGACTAGCTCTGTAGAGGGTCCCTCAATACCCTCCTTTGAGGAATTTTCCCTGCAACGAGAACGTGACGTCCCGTCAGGTAGTTGTTAATTCATTCCGCTCTTCCTTGGTATTTGTGTTCTCATTTTGCCCATTCTCTCTGTTGACGTTAGGTGACATCCTTTGGTGACCGAGCACCCTATTGAAGAGCAAGACTCGGACATGCCACCTGCCGTACCTTCCACCGTACCTTCCGTGCCAGTGGCAGGTTAGGGTCACAGCAGGATTGTCATTACAGACCACTTATGGGGTCATCTTTTATCTTCCATTAATGCCACATCCTTTTGTTGCCAGCTGAAGCCGTTACATCTTCCCAGGCCAAAACCACGGGTAAGCGCCCAGTCAAGAAGAGTGCGGCTCGGAGAGCCAAGAGGCCGTCTGGCACTTTTAGAGTGAGTACTCGTGCGGCCGGCAGATTGGCCCTTGCAAAAATTCGGCAGGGCAGCCGTGCTATTTCCCCGGAGGAATTGCAGAGTCCTGTCACTATCTCCTCCGATAGTTCCTCGAACGAGGACGAAGATGGCACCCCCTCCTCTTCGAGTACAAGCCTTTCTGTTGAGAAGAGCCCGTTGAAGGGGGCAAGGAAAGAACGAATCTCCGCACTTGACGACATAGGGGAGGACTCTGCCAGCAGTGCAGAGCAGTCCCCTGTTGCTAGTGCCGACTCGGATGCCGCTGCCTCCCCCGAACTCACTTTTGTGAGCGCCAGTCTTTTGCTTTTGCGGTCTAGGCCTTTTTGTATGCGGGCGGCTCACAAGATCTCTTCTGGTCTCGTGCAGGATTTCGAGCAAGACCTAGATGCCCTCTCATCCGAAACTTCGCCGACAGTTGGCGTCGATTTTGTGGACACCGAAGGAACAGAACCAGACTTCCTGTTGACTTCTGACATACCTGGCGTGGCCGAAGAGACCATGCCTGGAGGAGGAGAAAGTTTTCCCCGAGTCTCTTCTAGTGATCTCTCTGGACCTCCTCTTCAGGCACCCACCGCCTCTGTCGTGCCCTCTTCTACTGACATATCGACGGCCATTGCTGTGGATACTCCTGTTTCAGCTGTGGTCACAGACAGCCTCTCTTTACAAATGTCAGTGTTCTCTCAGCCGAACTGCCCTCCTCTTCTAGAGAGGTGGACGGCAGCCTGTGGGCGGAGATAGATGCTGAGGTGGAGTTCCAAGTACCAGCTGCCGCGCCTTCAGGGGACATTTTCCCATCCGACTTCATGGTCCAGCAACAACTGTCTGGGTTACGTTCGATGGTGCAGAAGAACCCGAACGTACCTTATGGAACTGTGAAATCTATTGCAGACCAGATGACGGGGGTTCTTGTCCTCATGGGGTGCCCATTGACCGCTTGGGCGAGCAGAGTTACTTTGCTGCTCAAGCTTTTGAAGCGGCGCGCTTACATTCAGCAAGAATTGCCCAACATGCTTGCTGCTCTGGAGGTGCAGCAGTCTGACTACGAAGCTGTGCTGAAGCCTATTCACGACGATCGAGAACACCGTCGGTCTCTTGTTGAGGGATACGATGGAGAATTGGCAATTCTGAAATCCCGAATAGCCGACTTGAAGCTGAGCTAGCTACTGCAAAGGCCCAACAAAGCGCCCTCGCCGATTCTCGTGCAAGCAAGAGCAGGCAATTTCCCTCGACGATGGCAGGGCTGCTTTGGCTGAGAGGACATTATCAGAAGTTCGGGCCCAAAAGGAGAGACTAAGAGAGAGACTGTCTTCCCCTCATGTGGGCATTCTGTCAATGGAGGAGCTGTTCCGGGACTTACCATGAAACGCCTTGTGCTCCAACTTTTGTTACTTTTCTTGCTTGTTTTTTATTTGCGGGGCGTTGCCTCGGTAATCATGTAGCCCCATTTTGCTATCAATGAGAAATACTTCATTTTGGACACCAATGTTTCTATTAAGCACTTTATCGTCGCGTAAACACCTTCACTGTTGCTTTTTTTTTTTTCCCCTTTTTTGTTCACATTATCAGATTGAGCGCCCTTTCGGGTTTTCGCCCAACCTGACCCCCTCTTGCTTTTGCCTACACGCCCTTTCGGGTTTTCGTGTAGTGGGGTACCCAATTTTGTCCATGGCGCCCTTTGCGGGTTTTCACCATGGCCGGGTTCTAGTCATTTTTACCCTCACTCGGTGGGGCAGCCCAAGTGAGTCCGACGAGGCATCTCTATTTTTAGCCTCTTTTTTATTTGCCGATCGTACGAATAACAAAGCTTCTTTTAAGATGACGGGATCTTTTGCCGCCGAGTAACCGTTAGTATGACAGGGACCTTTGCTGTCAAACTAGCGGCATTCTTTTTTTTACCGTCCGGGTGACGGCCTTCTATTCGACTATTCACCGTCCGGGCGACGGCCTTCTATTTGACTGTTCACCGTTGGTATGACAGGAACATTTGCTGTCAAACTAACGGCCTTCTATTTTACCGTCTGGGGGACGGCCTTCTATTTCACCATTCAGCGTCTGGGTGACGGCCTTCTATTTGACTATTCACCATTGGTATGACAGGAACATTTGCTGTCAAACTAACGGCCTTCTATTTTACCGTTCGGGTGACGGCCTTCTATTTGACTATTCACCATTGGTATGACAGGAACATTTTCTGCCAACTAACGGCTTCCATTTTACCGTCCGGGTGACGGCCTTCTATTTCACCATTCACCGTCCGGGTGACGGCCTTCTATTTGACTATTCACCGTTGGTATGACAGGAGCATTTGCTGTCAAACTAACGGCCTTCTATTTTACCGTCCGGGTGACGGCCTTCTATTTCACCATTCACCGTCCGAGTGACGGCCTTCTATTTGACTATTCACCGTTGGTATGACAGGAGCATTTGCTGTCAAACTAACGGCCTTCTATTTTACCGTCCGGGTGACGACCTTCTATTTCAACATTCACCGTCCGGGTGACGGCCTTCTATTTGACTATTCACCGTTGGTATGACAGGAGCATTTGCTGTCAAACTAACGGCCTTCTATTTTACCGTCCGGGTGACGGCCTTCTATTTCACCATTCACCGTCCGGGTGACGGCCTTCTATTTGACTATTCACCGTTGGTATGACAGGAGCATTTGCTGTCAAACTAACGGCCTTCTATTTTACCGTCCGGGTGACGGCCCTCTATTTCACCATTCACCGTCCGGGTGACGGCCTTCTATTTGCTGTTTACCATCGGGATGACGGCCTTCTATTTGCTATTTACGTCGGGGTGACAGCCTTCTATTTGTTGTTACCGTCGGATGACGGCTTCTATTTTCTATTTAGGGTTAGGGTTAGGGTAGGGTAACCGTCCAGTGGCAGGTTAGGGTCACAGCAGGATTGTCATTACAGACCACTTATGGGGTCATCTTATCTTCCATTAATGCCACATCCTTTTGTTGCCAGCTGAAGCCGTTACATCTTCCCAGGCCAAAACCACGGGTAAGCGCCCAGTCAAGAAGAGTGCGGCTCGGAGAGCCAAGAGGCCGTCTGGCACTTTTAGAGTGAGTACTCGTGCGGCCGCAGATTGGCCCTTGCAAAAATTCGGCAGGGCAGCCGTGCTATTTCCCCGGAGGAATTGCAGAGTCCTGTCACTATCTCCTCCGATAGTTCCTCGAACGAGGACGAAGATGGCACCCCCTCCTCTTCGAGTACAAGCCTTTCTGTTGAGAAGAGCCCGTTGAAGGGGGCAAGGAAAGAACGAATCTCCGCACTTGACGACATAGGGGAGGACTCTGCCAACAGTGCAGAGCAGTCCCCTGTTGCTAGTGCCGACTCGGATGCCGCTGCCTCCCCCGAACTCACTTTTGTGAGCGCCAGTCTTTTGCTTTTGCGGTCTAGGCCTTTTTGTATGCGGGCGGCTCACAAGATCTCTTCTGGTCTCGTGCAGGATTCGAGCAAGACCTAGATGCCCTCTCATCCGAAACTTCGCCGACAGTTGGCGTCGATTTTGTGGACACCGAAGGAACAGAACCAGACTTCCTGTTGACTTCTGACATACCTGGCGTGGCCGAAGAGACCATGCCTGGAGGAGGAGAAAGTTTTCCCTGAGTCTCTTCTAGTGATCTCTCTGGACCTCCTCTTCAGGCACCCACCGCCTCTGTCGTGACCTCTTCTACTGACATATCGACGGCCATTGCTGTGGATACTCCTGTTTCAGCTGTGGTCACAGACAGCCTCTCTTTGACAAATGTCAGTGTTCTCTCAGCCGAACTGCCCTCCTCTTCTAGAGAGGTGGACGGCAGCCTGTGGGCGGAGATAGATGCTGAGGTGGAGTTCAAGTACCAGCTGCCGCGCCTTCAGGGGACATTTTCCCATCCGACTTCATGGTCCAGCAACAACTGTCTGGGTTACGTTCGATGGTGCAGAAGAACCCGAACGTACCTTATGGAACTGTGAAATCTATTGCAGACCAGATGACGGGGGTTCTTGTCCTCATGGGGTGCCCATGACCGCTTGGGCGAGCAGAGTTACTTTGCTGCTCAAGCTTTTGAAGCGGCGCGCTTACATTCAGCAAGAATTGCCCAACATGCTTGCTGCTCTGGAGGTGCAGCAGTCTGACTGCGAAGCTGTGCTGAAGCCTATTCACGACGATCGAGAACACCGTCGGTCTCTTGTTGAGGGATACGATGGAGAATTGGCAATTCTGAAATCCCGAATAGCCGACCTTGAAGCTGAGCTAGCTACTGCAAAGGCCCAACAAAGCGCCCTCGCCGATTCTCGTGCAAAGCAAGAGCAGGCAATTTCCCTCGACGATGGCAGGGCTGCTTTGGCTGAGAGGACATTATCAGAAGTTCGGGCCCAAAAGGAGAGACTAAGAGAGAGACTGTCTTCCCCTCATGTGGGCATTCTGTCAATGGAGGAGCTGTTCCGGGACTTACCATGAAACGCCTTGTGCTCCAACTTTTGTTACTTTTCTGCTTGTTTTTTATTTGCGGGGCGTGCCTCGGTAATCATGTAGCCCCATTTTGCTATCAATGAGAAATACTTCATTTTGGACACCAATGTTTCTATTAAGCACTTTATCGTCGCGTAAACACCTTCACTGTTGCTTTTTTTTTTTTTTCCCCTTTTTTGTTCACATTATCAGATTGAGCGCCCTTTCGGGTTTTCGCCCAACCTGACCCCCTCTTGCTTTTGCCTACACGCCCTTTCGGGTTTTCGTGTAGCGGGGTACCAATTTTGTCCATGGCGCCCTTTGCGGGTTTTCACCATGGCCGGGTTCTAGTCATTTTTACCCTCACTCGGTGGGGCAGCCCAAGTGAGTCCGACGAGGCATCTCTATTTTTAGCCTCTTTTTTTTGCCGATCGTACGAATAACAAAGCTTCTTTTAAGATGACGGGATCTTTTGCCGCCGAGTAACCGTTAGTATGACAGGGACCTTTGCTGTCAAACTAGCGGCATTCTTTTTTTACCGTCCGGGTGACGGCCTTCTATTCGACTATTCACCGTCCGGGCGACGGCCTTCTATTTGACTGTTCACCGTTGGTATGACAGGAACATTGCTGTCAAACTAACGGCCTTCTTTTACGTCTGGGGGACGGCCTTCTATTCACCATTCAGCGTCTGGGTGACGGCCTTCTATTTGACTATTCACCATTGGTATGACAGGAACATTTGCTGTCAAACTAACGGCCTTCTATTTTACCGTTCGGGTGACGGCCTTCTATTTGACTATTCACCATTGGTATGACAGGAACATTTGCTGCCAAACTAACGGTCTTCCATTTTACCGTCCGGGTGACGGCCTTCTATTTCCATTCACACGTCCGGGTGACGGCCTTTATTTTGACTATTCACCGTTGGTATGACAGGAGCATTTGCTGTCAAACTAACGGCCTTCTTTTTTCCGTCCGGTGACGGCCTTCTATTTCACCATTCACGTCCCGTGCAGTGACGGCCTTCTATTTGACTATTCACCGTTGGTATGACAGGAGCATTTGCTGTCAAACTACGGCCTTCTAATTTGTCGGTCCGGGACGACGACCTTCTTTTTCTTCACCGTCCGGTGACGGATTCTGTGCTATTTACTAGGTGTGTATGAGAGCATTGCTGCAACTATACGGCCTTCTATTTTACCGTCCGGGTGACGGCCTTCTATTTCACCATTCCGTCCGGTGACGGCCTTCTATTTGACTATTCACCGTTGGTATGACAGGAGCATTTGCTGTCAAATAACGGCCTTCTATTTTACCGTCGGGTGACGGCCCTCTATTTCACCATTCACCGTCCAGGTGACGGCCTTCTATTTGCTGTTTACCATCGGGATGACGGCCTTCTATTTGCTATTTACCGTCGGGGTGACAGCCTTCTATTTGTTATTTACCGTCGGGATGACGGCCTTCTATTTTCTATTTAGGGTTAGGGTTAGGGTTAGGGTAACCGTCCAGTGGCAGGTTAGGGTCACAGCAGGATTGTCATTACAGACCACTTATGGGGTCATCTTTTATCTTCCATTAATGCCACATCCTTTTGTTGCCAGCTGAAGCCGTTACATCTTCCCAGGCCAAAACCACGGGTAAGCGCCCAGTCAAGAAGAGTGCGGCTCGGAGAGCCAAGAGGCCGTCTGGCACTTTTAGAGTGAGTACTCGTGCGGCCGGCAGATTGGCCCTTGCAAAAATTCGGCAGGGCAGCCGTGCTATTTCCCCGGAGGAATTGCAGAGTCCTGTCACTATCTCCTCCGATAGTTCCTCGAACGAGGACGAAGATGGCACCCCCTCCTCTTCGAGTACAAGCCTTTCTGTTGAGAAGATCCCGTTGAAGGGGGCAAGGAAAGAACGAATCTCCACACTTGACGACATAGGGGAGGACTCTGCCAGCAGTGCAGAGCAGTCCCCTGTTGCTAGTGCCGACTCGGATGCCGCTGCCTCCCCCGAACTCACTTTTGTGAGCGCCAGTCTTTTGCTTTTGCGGTCTAGGCCTTTTTGTATGCGGGCGGCTCACAAGATCTCTTCTGGTCTCGTGCAGGATTTCGAGCAAGACCTAGATGCCCTCTCATCCGAAACTTCGCCGACAGTTGGCGTCGATTTTGTGGACACCGAAGGAACAGAACCAGACTTCCTGTTGACTTCTGACATACCTGGCGTGGTCGAAGAGACCATGCCTGGAGGAGGAGAAAGTTTTCCCCGAGTCTCTTCTAGTGATCTCTCTGGACCTCCTCTTCAGGCACCCACCGCCTCTGTCGTGCCCTCTTCTACTGACATATCGACGGCCATTGCTGTGGATACTCCTGTTTCAGCTGTGGTCACAGACAGCCTCTCTTTGACAAATGTCAGTGTTCTCTCAGCCGAACTGCCCTCCTCTTCTAGAGAGGTGGACGGCAGCCTGTGGGCGGAGATAGATGCTGAGGTGGAGTTCCAAGTACCAGCTGCCGTGCCTTCAGGGGACATTTTCCCATCCGACTTCATGGTCCAGCAACAACTGTCTGGGTTACGTTCGATGGTGCAGAAGAACCCGAACGTACCTTATGGAACTGTGAAATCTATTGCAGACCAGATGATGGGGGTTCTTGTCCTCATGGGGTGCCCATTGACCGCTTGGGCGAGCAGAGTTACTTTGCTGCTCAAGCTTTTGAAGCGGCGCGCTTACATTCAGCAAGAATTGCCCAACATGCTTGCTGCTCTGGAGGTGCAGCAGTCTGACTGCGAAGCTGTGCTGAAGCCTATTCACGACGATCGAGAACACCGTCGGTCTCTTGTTGAGGGATACGATGGAGAATTGGCAATTCTGAAATCCCGAATAGCCGACCTTGAAGCTGAGCTAGCTACTGCAAAGGCCCAACAAAGCGCCCTCGCCGATTCTCGTGCAAAGCAAGAGCAGGCAATTTCCCTCGACGATGGCAGGGCTGCTTTGGCTGAGAGGACATTATCAGAAGTTCGGGCCCAAAAGGAGAGACTAAGAGAGAGACTGTCTTCCCCTCATGTGGGCATTCTGTCAATGGAGGAGCTGTTCCGGGACTTACCATGAAACGCCTTGTGCTCCAACTTTTGTTACTTTTCTTGCTTGTTTTTTATTTGCGGGGCGTTGCCTCGGTAATCATGTAGCCCCATTTTGCTATCAATGAGAAATACTTCATTTTGGACACCAATGTTTCTATTAAGCACTTTATCGTCGCGTAAACACCTTCACTGTTGCTTTTTTTTTTTTTTCCCCTTTTTTTGTTCACATTATCAGATTGAGCGCCCTTTCGGGTTTTCGCCCAACCTGACCCCCTCTTGCTTTTGCCTACACGCCCTTTCGGGTTTTCGTGTAGCGGGGTACCCAATTTTGTCCATGCGCCCTTTGCGGGTTTTCACCATGGCCGGTTCTAGTCATTTTTTACCCTCACTCGGTGGGGCAGCCCAAGTGAGTCCGACGAGGCATCTCTATTTTTAGCCTCTTTTTTATTTGCCGATCGTACGAATAACAAGCTTCTTTTAAGATGACGGATCTTTTGCCGCCGAGTAACCGTTAGTATGACAGGGACCTTTGCTGTCAAACTAGCGGCATTCTTTTTTTTACCGTCCGGGTGACGGCCTTCTATTCGACTATTCACCGTCCGGGCGACGGCCTTCTATTTGACTGTTCACCGTTGGTATGACAGGAACATTTGCTGTCAAACTAACGGCCTTCTATTTTACCGTCTGGGGGACGGCCTTCTATTTCACCATTCAGCGTCTGGGTGACGGCCTTCTATTTGACTATTCACCATTGGTATGACAGGAACATTTGCTGTCAAACTAACGGCCTTCTATTTTACCGTTCGGGTGACGGCCTTCTATTTGACTATTCACCATTGGTATGACAGGAACATTTGCTGCCAAACTAACGGTCTTCCATTTTACCGTCCGGGTGACGGCCTTCTATTTCACCATTCACCGTCCGGGTGACGGCCTTCTATTTGACTATTCACCGTTGGTATGACAGGAGCATTTGCTGTCAAACTAACGGCCTTCTATTTTACCGTCCGGGTGACGGCCTTCTATTTCACCATTCACCGTCCGAGTGACGGCCTTCTATTTGACTATTCACCGTTGGTATGACAGGAGCATTTGCTGTCAAACTAACGGCCTTCTATTTTACCGTCCGGGTGACGACCTTCTATTTCAACATTCACCGTCCGGGTGACGGCCTTCTATTTGACTATTCACCGTTGGTATGACAGGAGCATTTGCTGTCAAACTAACGGCCTTCTATTTTACCGTCCGGGTGACGGCCTTCTATTTCACCATTCACCGTCCGGGTGACGGCCTTCTATTTGACTATTCACCGTTGGTATGACAGGAGCATTTGCTGTCAAACTAACGGCCTTCTATTTTACCGTCCGGGTGACGGCCCTCTATTTCACCATTCACCGTCTGGGTGACGGCCTTCTATTTGTTGTTTACCATCGGGATGACGGCCTTCTATTTGCTATTTACCGTCGGGGTGACAGCCTTCTATTTGTTGTTTACCGTCGGATGACGGCCTTCTATTTTCTATTTACCGTCGGGTGATGGCCTTCTATTTGCTGTTTACCGTCGGGGTGACGGCCTTCTATTTGTTGTTTACCGTCGGGATGACGGCCTTCTACTGGCTTGACTTTTGTGCTTGTTGAATCTGATGTTTGTCTTCATCCTTTATTATTTGCTTTCTCATTATCGAGTTGGGCGCCCTTTCGGGTTTTCACCCAATTCGACCCCCTCTTGCTTTTGCCTACGCGCCCTTTCGGGTTTTCACGTAGCGGGGTACCCGATTTGGCCCATGGCACCCTTTGCGGGTTTCACCATGGCCAGGTTTTGATCCTTTTTACCCTTGTCCAGTGGACAAGTCCGACGAGGCATCTCTATTTTTAGCCTCCTCTGTTCCCGTTTTTTTTTTTACAAGTGCGGACGCGGCGGGACTTGATCGTCTGAATGATGCCAATCTCTTAGACTTGTTGCCGTCGTCAGCTTTCATCGTGACTTCGGCATGCTTGTCGACGACATCGGCCATCTGGATCTGTCGATGCCGGCTTCAAAGGTCTCTGCCTGCAAAAGAAGGCAAGAGTCAGGTCAATTGAATAATGACTATTCATGCATGCTAAAGTATATAATTCTTGTTTAAGTCTTTTGATTTTCGTTTATTTCTCTTTTTTGTGTGTGTTTAAGAAACACGAATTTTAGTTTCTCTTCCTTTAGGGACCCTTTCTTTTCTTTTTTATGTGGGGAAGGATACGGAAAACTCGAACAACCTCCACACAGCTTATGAAGGGGTGATATGTCGATTGAAACGGGGACTCTTTTCATTGTCCTTATTTCAATAATCAGCGAAAACCACGAAAATCTCATAAATTTTGTTGGGACGTTCGTCGCCTCAGAGCCATGGTCCGGCTGGCGGTATGGCTGCCTCCTTTCTATTTTTGCCATGCATTGCATGCCATTTTTGCATTTCTCTTTTTTTTTGGCTCTTCGTCATTGGCGACTAACGTCCCATGGGTTGAGAGTTTAATGTTTTATTGTTTTTTTTATTTTTATTTTTATTTGTTTTTGTTGTTGTTTTTTTAGATGGTGGGAGAACTGAGGGTAGGGACTCCCTGCTGTTGCAAATGCAACAGTTCCTTTTGTAGCCGAGCTCCTCATTCATTGAACAAGTCGATCAGGTCCACTTCTTGTTCGGCCTCTTGCTGCTCATGATGCTGGTCACTGAAGTCTGGACGACATGCGTGGTACAGCTTTAGATGCCTTCCATTGAGGGGTGGGAATTGTATGTCACCCCGATGATTGACCAGGACGTAGGCTCCGCCTTCATAGACTCTCTGCACCACGTACGGCCCGGTCCAATTCACGTTGAGCTTTCCCTTTGGGTTGCCGGCCATGACCTCTCTTTTCTTGACCATGACGAGGTCTCCTCTTTTGAATTCACGACCCCTGACGAGCTTGTCAAAGGCACGCGCTATACGGGCCTGGTACACTTGGATATTCTGTTGAGCTCGAAGCCTTTTCCCCTCCAAATCAGAAAGTTCTTCGAGCCTCCTTTCAATGTTGGTTTGTTCTTCGGGAGCTAACCCGTGCTGGATGGCCACCCTTAGAGACGGCACCTCCAATTCTACCGGGACCACGGCCTCCGAACCGTACACCAGTGAGAAAGGTGAGCAGCCTGTTGGTGTCTTATAGATGGTCCGGTAGGCCCATAAGGCTTCGTACATCCGGTCCTCCCAGTCTCTTTTGTTGGCACTGACTGTTTTGGCTAGCAGGGTGCACAACGTGTTGTTGAAAGCTTCCGCGAGACCATTGGCTTGCGGATTGTGCAGAGTAGAAGTCCTCCAGTCTATTCTGTATTTGGCGGCCATTTTAGACACTTTCTGATTTTTGAAGTGTGTTCCATTGTCTGATATGATCCGGTCTGGAGTTCCGAATCGAAAGATGATGTTGCGCTGAACGAAGCATACCACCAGCTCCCCTGTTACTTCTCTTAGTGCCACAGCCTCGGCCCATCTTGAAAAATAGTCCGTGATCGCCAAGACATATTTACATCCTGACGAGGAAGGTGGCAGGGGGCCTACCACATCTGTGCCCCATTACGCAAACGGCCAACTCGGGATGGTCGGATGCAGGTGTATAGGAGGCCTCCTTGGGATGACCGCATGCTCTTGACATTTTTGACATGACTTGGCAAAATTGCCACAGTCTTCAAACATGGTCGGCCAGTAATAGCCGAGCTTTTTGATTTCTATTTTCATTTTCGGCCCGGCCTGGTGGGCGCCAGCAACTCCGGCGTGCACCTCTTTCATGACCTTCCAGGCCTCTTCAGGTGATAGGCACCTTAGCAAGATCTTCTTTTTGGAATCTGCCATGACTCTAAATAGAGCGCCTCCTCGTAACTCATACGAGTCTTTTGTTCTAATCAATTTGATCCTTTCTTCTCTTTGCTTTGGCAGTTGCTGATGCTCGAACCACTACAGCAAGGCTCTCTCCAGTCTTTTTGTCTGATCTCTTCAGCCACGGTCACTTCTTCTTGGCTGTTCTCTTCACTTTCGGACTCTTCTTCTATTACACTGGGAACCTGTCGTCGGTTCATGACAACGATTTCCAGCTTCTCATTTGGTGGCACTGCTAAAGAGCTGGCCAATTTTGCTAGAGCATCTGCTTGTGCGTTTTTGCTTCTGCTAATATGCTCTATTTCTATTTGATAGAACTTTGACATCAATCTCTTGGCCTTTCGATAATAGGGCAGCAACTCTGGCTTTTTAACGTCGAACTCTTCTTGTACTTGTTTGACGATTAGCATCGAGTCGCCAAAGACTTGAAGCACCTTTATGCCCATGAAGAGGGCCACTTGCAAGCCGATAATCAAGGCCTCATATTCGGCCTCATTGTTTGTGCATGGCTTGCTAATTGAGCAGGAGGTGTGAGTGACTTCTCCCTCGGGTGACCTCAGGACGATGCCCGCCCCTGCTCGAACTCTTGCACTGCCATAAGCAGTAGGTTCTATTCGGGAAGCCCCGTCAAAATATAATTGCCAGGTCGCCGCCTGCAATTGATTCACTTCGAGGTTTCATCTTCTGGCAGCTCTGTGATGAGCGGAGAATTTTCGGCACGGGATGAGCTGCAAAGAAGTCGGCTACCGCCTGTCCTTTGATTGCCTTTTGGGGGATGTATTTGATGTCAAATTCCATCAAGATGACAGCCCATTTGCCTATTCTCCCTTCAACGCTGGTTGGGAGAGTATGAATTTGACGGGGTCGGCCCTGGAGATCAGCCTAACCTCGTGTGACAGCATGTAATGTCTCATCTTCTTGGCTGCGAACACCAAGGCTAGGCATACTCTCTCAATCGGAGAATATCTCTCTTCTGCCCCCACTAACCTTCGGCTGAGGTAGTAGAGGGCTTGCTCTTTCCCTTCCTCGTTTTCTTGCGCTAGCATAGCTCCCAAGGAGTGCTCTGTAGTTGCTATGTACAGGATGAGAGGACGGCCTTTTACCGGAGCACCCAACACTGGCGGGGTGTTCAGGTACATTTTCAGTTGATCCAGGGCGTGCTGACACTCCTGGTTCCATTGAAAGGAACATCTTTTCCCATTAATTTGTGAAGGGGTGACATCGCCCAGACAAATTTGAGACGAACCTACGAATGTAGGCTAACCGTCCTTGTAACGACTTGAGCTCGGTCAGATTCTTTGGCGGCGGCAGCTCTTGGATTGCCTTGATCTTGACTGGGTCAATTTCTATTCCTCTATATCGGACAATGAAGCCCAAAACTTGCCGCTGGATACCCCGAAGGCACACTTCATCGGGTTCATTTTCAGCTCATACCGCCTCAGCCTTTCAAAGACGACTCTGAGGTCGGCCAAATGGTCCTTTCTTTTTCTGGTTTTGACCACCAGGTCGTCGATGTAACACTCCACCTTTTTATAGAGCAGCTCATCAAAGATTTTTGTCATTGCTCTTTAGTAGGTTGCCCCGGCGTTTCTGAGACCAAAGGGCATTCTCTTGTAATGGAAGATCCCTTTGGGTGACCTAAAAGCAGTGTGCACCCGGTCTTGTTCGGCTATCCAAATTTGGTTGTAGCCGGATGATCCGTCCATAAATGACAAAGCCTCATGTCCGGTGGTGGCGTCTATCATCACTTCAGTGATTGGCACCAAAAATCGTCCTTTGGGCAAGCTTTGTTCAGATCTCGGAAGTCCACACAGATTCGGATCTGACCACTTTTCTTTTTAACAGGGACGATGTTTGCCAACCAGGTAGTATACTGGTTCTCTTCAACAAAGTCCACGTCTATTAATTTGTCCACTTCTGTGCATACCTTGTTGATCAATTCCGGCCTCATTCTTCTGGGAGCCTGCTTGACCGGTTCTATTTTCGGGTCAATTGCTAGGATATGCTGTGCCACATTGGGGCTGAGTCCCGGCATCTCTTTGTAAGTCCAGGCAAAGCAATCCCGGAACTCTTTTAACACACATGATATATTGATGCTTCTCTTCTTCTGGGATGAGGGCACTTAGGAAGGTTGGCCTGTAATCGTCTTCCGTGCCGAGATTCACTTCTACTAGCTCATCCACTGTGGCTTGGCTGCCATCTTCAAGCTCTTCTGGTGCTGGCTGGAGGTCTACAAAGCCCTCTTCATCAGCCTCTGCCTCTAGCACCTCCACATATTCTCTTCGCAGGTCTTCATTTGACGCATTCACTTCGGTCTCTTCTATTTCTTTTGCTTGCCGGCCCCTTTGACTGGAATCCCGTGCAATGTCTGTTGCTGTTCCTTGTTCTTTTGCCTCTCCTGCGCTTGCAGAGGTTGGCAAGGCCATTTCCACATATCTATTTTCTCCGCCTGTCGGGAGCATTTGAGGGGCAGAGATCTCCACAGGGGTGCACGAGGGAGATACCATTGCCCCCTGGGGAAGGCGGTCACTTGTGCTCGTGGCCAATTCAATTGTGCTTCTTTCCTCAGGGTAATCATCATAAACCACCCCTGACGGATTCTTTCTTGCTTGGGAGGCCAAGCTGATCATGTCAACTGCATAACTCCCTCCCGGTGACCAACCAAGCCCTGGGTGTTCTGTTATTTTCAGCAGTTCCCTGTCCATGTTTGGAGGGTACCATAATTTTCTGAACATCTCCCTTTTGCTAAGGCATTGATGAGAGGGGATGTAATGTTTTCCGACCAGCCGAGTGACTGCGCCAGCCAAATACTGGAGCCCCATTATCGGCACCAAGGGGTCCCTAGTCTCTTCGGGAATTTTACAATCATCATCCCTTTTCATTGGGTGCTCTTCGGCCGCGTAAAGGACCGTGAAGTGTCCATCCGGGTGAGATATCACCAAGGTCTTCAAAGCTCTCACAATTTGGCAATCTATTTCAACGGCCGGCTTTGTGAGGCCGTTTGGACCATAATAATTTTGTTTCCCCGTCTCCTATTTGCGGAGTTGGGTCATGCTTGCAGCCTGAGGTGTCACATGATTGGACCTCCACTTCTATTCTGCTGCAGGCTCTTCAATGTCAACCCCTGGCGGCGGAGGCGGAACCACTCGTCAGGAATGACAATCTCTTCCTTTTTGCCCTTTTGAAGGATTTGACCTCTTGAGTGCTCTATGTATAGACTGGCGTCAAGGAGATGGCACTCGTGCACTTCAAGGGGTGCACATCAGCGAAGACCCTTTTCTCTTCTCCTTCACTTACATATTTGATGCACTGGTGCAAAGTTGAAGGGACCACCCCGTTTTGATGGAGCCAGGGCCGACCCAGCAGAGCCTTGTAGGACGTACCCGCATTGATCACATGAAATTGCACCTTTGTTGTGAAGTCCCCCAGGATCAAGTCTAGTTCAACAATTCCCAGAGGTACCTCGAACTTTTGATTGAACCCGGCTATTCTCACATCGTGCACTGAGGTCAGATGCACATCAAAGTGATATTTCTGGTAGATTTTGTACGGTAGGATGTTGACCGCTGCTCCAGGATCTACCAGGATTCTATTTAGGGGTTGTCCATTCAACTGCCCCCTCATGTACAGGGGTCTGTTGTGAGTGGCCGTAGGGAGGAGCATGTCCTCTGGGGTGAATGTGATTGACTCCGCATTGATGACGGCAGCCTCCACCTGCACTTCAGCCAGACAAGTCTCATATTGCGTTGGAGCCTGCAAAGCTGCGATCAACGCTCTTCTAGTCTCTTCACTCAATGACAGGATTTCCCAAACACTGAATCGTGTAGGGATTCTCTTCAGTAGCCTGATGATTTTGTCTTTTCCTGCGACATCATCTACCTTTGACTTCCCTTTGTCATTTTCACCATTATTGGCCTGAGGTTTGGTACTGGACTGTCTTCCTCATCATCGACCTTCTTTTGCAATATTGGGGCCTTGGAGAGTGCCTTGGTCTTCTCTTCTGCCGCCAGAAACTCAGCAAGGGACGGGACCGTGCCCCCAGTCTGTTCATTGGGATAGAACCCCGAAGGAGGCGGAATTTCTGCCCTTCGGACTTCGGGCTCTGGGATCTTGTAGGGGTTCACCCCGGAAGATGATATTCTGATTGGCCGGAGGAACCCGCCCCCATTTCTTTCCGGATCTTGTAACGAACTCTTGACCCGAAGCCCCAACTTGATTGACATCACTTGGGGGAGGGTAGAATTCCTCTTCCTCATAATGCTCCCCCAAACCTAGCAGGGAGGAGATGGTGTTGCATGAGAGGGTTGTCACCACCTTCTTTTTCTTTTCTCTTGGACCTCCTCTTCTTCTTTTTCTTTGTTGGCTCTTGCCCCCAGAATAGATCTTCTTGGGGTTGAGGTGTCTCTTGCTCAGCAGGTATCTCCAGGGTCAGCTTCTCTAGCTCCTCCCATGGGACGTACTCTTGCAATCGGACAGGGTATCTGTTCGGTTGCTCATATTCATCTAATTCGTCAATTAGCGCCTGCAGACGCTCGAGTGAAGGGCTGCCTCCCCCATACAGAGGGAGAGGAGTTCGACGCCTTCTATTGCCAGGATTCCTCTGAATGACGACCCTAGGCTCTATTGGGTGCCAAACTGGGGTGACCACTGATGCCGGTGGCTGAGGTGTCACACCCCGGATGTGCACTTTCAGGGCTGGCTTCTTTTCGGGCCTCTTCTTTGCTTTAGTGGGCACCTTTTGCCACTCCTCCTGCTCCCTGCTTGGGTGAGGATAAGACTCTTATAGGTGTTCTCCGTGCTGGCCTCGGAGATCTCTTCTGGTAGCTGTTGATATATAGAGATCATGTTAGCTCCAGCTTGCCGGGCGGGCAACTCATGTGGCTGCGCGGATCAACCCTGTAATCCCCCATCTGCAGTTCTCCTTCTTGATTAGAGACTCTGCGATGTCTTTGAATACATAGCAGTCCTCCAGAGGGTGCCCCAGGATCTGGTGATACAGACAGTACCGGGGGTCATCTTTCTTTGCAGCCTGATCTGGTCTCTTGGTGTTGGGAGGGTGATCTTGTTATATCTGATCCCCAATCAAACAGCGTTTTGGTCTTTTCCTTGGGGAAGGAGTATGGCTTCCTCATTTTGTCTTGGAAGGGGATGACCTTTCTTTTTGGTTCAGCTTTATTGCTGGAGGTTCCGGCTGCCGCCTCGCCTTCATCTCTTTGCTTTTCAAATGTTTTGAGGTCCACTGCATGGACCTCTTTCCCCGCAGGCTTCTTATCGGCCGGCTTGGTCTTTTGACTGGCGAATGAGTTGGTGGGGTACTTGACCAAGAAGGCCTCTATTTCCGCCACCACGTTGTTCAGCCTGTCGAATGAACGGATCTCCACTCCGATCATTCTTTCAAGTAGTTCTCTCTTCAGATTTTGCTTACAAATCTGAACTGCATCCTCTGATGAGGAGGGCGCTTGCACCTCATGCTGAGGTTCCTCCACCTTTGGATATAGTCCAGTGCGGACTCATCATTCTTTTGCCTGGTTGCATAGAGCTCGGCGACTGTCACCTCCCTCTCAGCAATGTAGAACCTTTCTCTGAATTTCTTTTGCATATCGGTCCAATCAGAGATGGACCCCGCTGGCAGACGGAATACCACTCGAACGCCAGGCCTGTTAGAGAGGAGCCGAAGAACTTCAACAGGTAAGATTCATCGGCTGCCAGATCACCCATCACATTATATAGTATGCGATGTGCTCTTTTGGAGACCCTCGCCCATTGAATTTATCAAATTTGGGAGGTTTAGTAATGCCCGGGGGCAGCCTCTTCGCGGCATGGTGCGCAGGGTAGGGTACCCTATATGCATCGAAGGCCATCTGTTCTCCATCGCCCCGCTCGGCGAGTCTCATATCAATCATTTGTTCCAACATCAATTTACTAACAGCGGTGGGGTCCACTTGCTGGGGTAGAAGTGGCCGGCTGGTTGTTTGGTGTATTGATGATAGCCACCGGGGAACCGGGGGCAGCTCTTGATTTTCAAATTGCTGCTCAGGCATGTGAACAGGCAAGACTGTTGTTGTTGCAGCAAGTGGTCTTGTTGAGATGAGACTACTGTTGCTGGAAGAACTGCGGCTGCAACAGTTGATATTGAGCCTGCGAGCGTGTCTTGTTGAGTCGTAGCCGCAGGGGATTGTTGTGGCTGTTCATTCGCCGTCCGCACAGTAGCACGCTGGGCCGAAGCTTCAATTGACCCTACGGTCCCTTGGGGGGTCTCTCCTCAGCCCTCCGCTGCTCGGGATACATGTCCCTCGGTCTCTTTACCTTTGATCTGGCGTTTGAGATCTGCGATCTCAGCTTGATATTGCTGCAACAACTCCATGATGGCTGGATCTATGGGTGCAGCGAAAGGGGTCTGTTGCGAAGTGCCCCCAGAAGTTTCTGGCGGTGGTGGCGGTGGAGGGATATCATCATTGCCCCCACTGCCCTGGGCAGTGACCACATTGGCACTGACCGTCATTTGTATTGTTGGCACATCTTCAAGCCCATATGCGGCCGCCAAGGCTGCTGCCGCTGCTCTTCTCCTGGTGACGACACCAGGCCTTTCTGCCAGTTCTATCAGCTCTTCATTTTCAGTAGGTAGGGCGCCATATCTGCCCCACAACCGGCTACATGGCAGGAGAAGATTGTGAGGTTCCCATGCAAACCCCTTTCAACCCTCCGGGAAGGGAAGGTCAATCTCTTGAAAACGATACTCGGGGTTTAGCTCCCTCAGGATGCTCATGGCCAGACTCGAAGGGGACATCATTTTCGCCCGAACTGCTTTCAGCTTCAGCTTGTGGATCTTTCCTGTCTCTTGGTGGTCTCGACCTCTGCAGGGGAGAGGTGGTGAGACCGAGTATATGGTCATGTGACCCTTGGATCTTTTCTCGGCGGCACTGGCGTGCGGCCAGAACAACAGGCGTCGGTCGACCCCCCCGAACAGTTGGGATGTGAGCAGATTGGCGCAACTCCCTTCTCTTGTCGTGAAAGTGGGCATAAGCACATGCCCCCCCTTGTTGGATTCTTGCTTTGAAGCCTCTGGGTGGCCTCTGGCGGATTGGGATTTCCCCGGTAACCGCCTCTCTTAGTGCTTCTTCTTTCTTTGGTTCAGCCTCTTTCATTTTGTTCTTTTGGGTCCTTTTAGGCCTCCAAACCTGTTTGAACTTGATTGGTCCGGGGGCCATTTTGCCTTTAAGGTGTTAGCCATTTCTCTTTTCCCTGCCAGGGCTTGAAATGAGTTCTTTACAGGCACTGGTGTTGTAACCCGTTCAGGTATGGCTTCAATCTTTTTAGCCTGTAGATGGATCCTGAGGTCCCCGATCCGCACGCTCTTCCCCGAGGCAGACACACGTCCCGGCGGGTGACGATGTTTTCAGCTTCTATTACTTGTGGAGGGCATACATTGACCCTCTTCCCTTGCTTCTGCTGACGGGGCCACGCTCCACATGGTGTACGTGGCAACCTAGCTTTTTTGTGATCTCTTTGTCTTTGGCTTGGTGATTGGCTCCAGCTTCGGCCTCCTTCTTGATCTCCGGGTGCAAAATATCGACGAATGCGACCCCGAGAAAATTTGGGAACTCCACCACTGGAGGGAAGCTCCCGAACTTAGTTGGCACGGCTAGGTAGCCATACCTGGCATGGTCCTGAACGACCAACGGTCCGAAGCGTACTCCAGCCATTGCAGTCAGTACCTGTTAGTCAATTCAAAGCAATTGTCAGTATCAATTCTGTAAGGCCACATAGCTTTCTATTTCTGGCGAGAAGATGAAGGGAAGCTTGGTCCCACCGGGCGTGCCACGCTGTGGAATGGAAAAAAATTTTCAAATCTTTTTAAATATCTATTTATCATGTTTTCTCATGTTTCTCATAGATGCACACGTATTGCGAATCCAAGTCCCGTCGAATGCTACAGGAGCAAGAGTGACGTGAGATGAATCGGCAATTCGCACGCAGCGGTGGCGTGCCAGTCACCGAAGTGACACCAATTGGTTTGCCTCCGAGAGTCGGGGGGCTTTAAGTCTGTTGTGCGGCCGTTTGACTTCGTCAAACGAAAGTGGAGTATCGGGTCTTGGACCAAAATCCCGTTGTTGCTAAATGCACGACGTTAATTACATCCCTCTGAGGAAAACCCTTGATTAATCGCCAGAAATTAGAAAAGCCTTGTGGCCTTGATACGGAGACATCCGATGAAAGGTGCAACTCAAAACTAGGCCGAATGATAAACAGACGATGCCTATTCGAGGTTGCCAGGTCTTTTAATTAGATGTGATTGAGTCTTTTTAACATTTGCCCATTGATTCTTTTCATTACATGAAAATGATCTTGACTCGGTCTTTTTTTGCTCTTTTGAAAATGTGAGATGATCTATTTACTTTCTTTTATACAAAAGTTTTCATTTTGTCTTTTGAAAACACATTTGCTCTTTTATTACGGAACAGGTTCTATTCGAGCCTTTTGTTCTTTTGAATATGGATGATCTATTTGATTATTTTCCCCTTTTTTACTTTTATCATAAAAAGATTTTTTTTAATTTTATCTCTTGCTCTTTTAAAACATGCGCAAAGCAAACTATTTGATTTGTCCATTTGCCGCTCCTAATAACGAAGCATTCTCCCCATTCGCTCTCTTATTCTTTTAAAGGGGTGCAACGTGATTCTATTCACGATTTGGCGCCACTCCACTAGGCTTTGAGGTTTCTTTTAAGAGAGGAAAGGGTCCCTTGCCGATTCGACCTTCATGGAGAAAATTCGGCAGCATCTCCCCTCACCTTGGTTGGTAGGGGGAGAGCACGGTACACACCCACCGAAATGGAGGCAGTACCAAAAGAGGGTACATGCCAATAACGACATGACCCTAAATGGCACATGGCACCAACCTCCAAGGCCAGCCTTTGGTGGAGGTGGGTATCACCATGACCACACAAATACCGATCGGTACGTGAAGCATGTGTAGGCCCATATGCCCGGACATAGACATCACGTTGTCCAACCCGGGTTTGAATGGGCTTCTCATCGGTCCATTGTCCATTTCTTTGGCCCGAACCACGTGAAGCATGGTTTAACTTCCATGGCCCGGCCAGGGGTGGGGGCTGCTGCCGATTCGACAGGCCTGTTTAAGGCTGCCGAATCAGAAGCCACCCACAGGGCTGATCAGCTGAACCCCTTCTTTTGTGGGCCAAGAGTCAACATTTGAAGTTGGTCTTTACCCATATAGGGGCAGTCTTGGCCCTAAGGCAGGCTTATTGGGTTGCCCACTATGATGCTACGTGTGGGGCATGAGCATTAGGTGCTCAACCCTTGGCTTGCAAGTGGACATCTCTTTAAGCATGAAATCCCTTAATGGCCACCTAGAGCCACAAAAACCTGAACCTTAGAGAGGCCCAAACATGGATCTAATGGGTCTCTTGCAAAGGATCTAAGCAAGAAGGCATGGGCATTGGTTGCCCAACTCTTGGCTAGCAAAATGGAAGCATTTTTTAAGGAAATGGCCCATTTTGGGGGCGGTTTTAACAGTGAAAATCTGAGCTCTTAGGGGGTCAAAACAGGGGGTTTAATGGGCTCTTTTGCATGCAAAGCCTAGCTTTGAGCATGGGCATTAATTGCCCAACTCATTTGCTAGCAAAGGGGCGTGCTCCCAAGCGTAAAACATGCACATTGGGGCTGTTCTAAACAGTAGAAAACCTGCACTTTTAAGGGTCAAAACAGCAAGTTAATGGGTCTCTTACAAAGAGTACTAAGCAAGAAGGCAGTGTATTGATTGCCCAACCTCTTGGCTAGCAAAGGGATATGTCCCAAGGGTGAAAGCACACGAAATGGTTCTTTAAACATCAGAAAATCTGAACTCTTTTAGGGGAAAACAGTGAAGAAGACCCCATTTATGAAGGCCCAAACAGTGAGAAAGACCCCTCTCTTGAAGGCATACAATGGGCCCATGTAGGCTCCAAGAGAGGGGCGGCCCAAGCATTGCAAGGGGACTGTTTAGGGACCTTAGAACAGTCAAAACTTCTCATAAATGGGATGAAAGAACAGTGAGCAATCCTCCCATTCCTTTAAGGAAAGCCATGGGAGGTTTGTCCTTTGGGAGGCCCAAACAAGGCCCATATGGCCCCATCCTCTCAAAACCTCATTTATTGAGGCATGAAGGGTATGGGGGTCTCATGTATGCTCTTTGGGATGAGAGGAAGTACACCATGTAAAAGGTGGCTCCTCAACATCCCGTAGCTCTTGATAGCACCAAAACAAAAAGGAATTTAAAACTCATGCAAGCATTAAATGCAAAAGGGTTAGGGAGATGCATCACAAACACAAAGGACAAAAGAAATGCCTCTTGTTCTATTGATAAGAAGAAGAAAGGGAGTACAAGGACAAAGGAAAGACCAAAGAAGAAGGGGGAAAAGGAATCCCACGCACCCTCACATCTCTCTCCCTTCTCTCTTTCTCATCTCATGACAAGACCACTCATAAATGTGGTGTCTCTTCCTCCTCTCTTTCTCTCTTTCTTTTCTCTTTCCCTCACCTTTTTCCCCTTGCAAAGAAGCTTCACGGTGGCACTTGGAGGGAGGGGAGAAGAAAGGTGCAGCAGCAGCCGATGAGAGGAAGAAGCCTCCCTTCTTTTCCTTCTTTTCTTCTTGCCCAAGCTCCCAGCCGAGCCTCTCTCTTCCCTTCTCTTCTCTTCTCTCTTTTCTGCCCCAGAAACCTTCTCTGCCCCTTCTCCACGCAAGAACCAGCCAACCTTTTGCCTCTGGCCAAGAGGCTTCTAGAAGCCACCCCCAAAAGCACCACACACCCTCTACCGCATGAGCCCCTCCTTTTTCCATATTTGGGGTCACCTTTTGGGAGGTGTTGAGCTCTCTTAGGCTCACCTCCATGCATAGGAGATGTGGGCTTCTTGGTATTGGGCTTGCATGGGTCTTTTGCATGTGGGCTATGCAGATAGGTGCAAATTTCTGTGGGGCTTTTGCTTGTGGAAAGGAGTTGGGCCGGCTAAAAGGGGCGACAGGCCCATTAGGATTTTAGGGTCCACAGCGTGTTGTGGGGGGGATATGTGTGGCAGGCATCAACTGTCCCCCACCCCTTGCCCGTAGAGAAGTTTTAACCTATTTGTCACCCCCTCGCTGCATGCCCCTTGTCGGATCGACGATGGTATCCTGGTTTTGAGTCGATTACCGCTGCGGTCGCAAGCACAGCGTGCATAATTGTATGTAGATCAAAGGACATGTCCACTGACGCAGTAGGAAGCTCAAATTGTCTCCACCTATATACTTCTCTGTTTTTCCCCCTCCCATCTCTGCCTGCTCTTGGCAAAATATTATCGTCTATCTTTCTCTCTCTCTCTCACACACACACATGGTTTGGATCTTAACTTCAGCTTTTGTGTGTTGCATGCACCACACACACAATACCACACCCATTTTCCTCTACATTTTGCCCTACATTTCTCATCGTGATAGGTGATATATAAAATAAGAACTCAAGATAGAATGTCAAGAAAGGATTCATACAAAAAATGTTAAAAAGTGTGATAAGGTTATCCTTATGAAGATTATGAACAGTATAGATGTGGGTCCATCATCCATATGTCGTCTTCATCAGCACAATCATCTATGTTTTATCAAAATCAATATCTAACACATGTATTAGTTTTGTCTGATGAGTGCAGCCAAGATATGAATATTAAAAGAAACTTACTGGTTCACTCTCATTAACATCAACCCATCCCATCATCTCCATGGTCTGGCAATAAGTGCAGGAAATATTCTTCATTGGGCTCCTCCATGGACGCCTATTGAATTTTTAAATTCTTCACATCACAACTGTTCAAGTTGCCTGCTTCTTCACATCACAACTTTAAATTCTCTGTTGTTTCAGTTCTAGTGCAATAGACAAAGCCCAAGGCTGGGATTTCACGGTCAACATCTTAGAACTCTTAGTCTGATTTGCAATATCATTAGCAGCATGCTAATTACCTTATTATAATTTATTTGCTATATAACTGCAAGTAGAACCTCATTAATTTCCAAATTTTTTGCAGTAAATTCCTCTCATGTACTATGATTTTCCACTTACTTTTGTAATGTCTTATGCCCAAATGTATGGATATGATGTGTGATTTTTTGCAGGATGTAAGTATATGGATATGATGTGTGATTTTTTTGCAAGATGCAAGTATATGGATATGAATGTGTGATTTTTTTTCCAGATGTGATTGTCTTCATCTATTTTAATACATGATGCAAGCGTATAGATATGAATGTGTGGATGTGGTGTGTCAATGTATGGACCTTTTTTTTTATTTTTTGCTCGTTCAAGACTTTTATTAGGATATATGTTTTTACCGTCTTTTGATGGTAATGACATATATCAGGCATAAAGTATTGAATTGTCCTATTGGACAGTCTGTGGATATTTTGATCATCTGATGTTATCCATTATATGTGCTTATGATGTAGGTGATTTTGAAGAAGCATATCAAGAAACCCTAATTGATGTTCATGTAAGAGGAGATATATTTGATGTTGACATTGTTGAAAATATTAAGTTATTAACGTAAGAGTCGATGGATACATTGATGCTTAGGTGATTACATCTTTCAAATCTCTTTAGTTATATATATATATCCAAGTTTGACTTGTATGTTTAATATGATATGTTTGAACAGATGGCTTCAGATGGTGGCTCGTATAGTGGTTCGCCACAGAGACAGCGTACTATCGTGCAGCAGACTTTCCCCACACACTCGCCTCGGAGGGATCTGTAGCTGCATCCTCGACGGTTGGCTCTACAACTTCTATAGCAGGTATGTAGTTTAATTTCAAATTTTGATTAATTAATATTATTTTGATTATAATCTGATATCAATGTCTTTGTTGTGTATGTTTAAGCAGGGCCAGTTCCTACACAAACTTGGGGTCGAGGACATGGACGTCGGGCCCCTCCAGAGGTTTGACAGATAAGAGATTGGAGTCTGGCCAGCGATGGAATGTAAAAGTGATCGGTGGGACTGGGATTGGAGAGTCGGGAGCCCAGTTTGTTAGTCACATGGGTATTGTATCAAAGCTTCACTATAAAATATGGCAAGAAGATTTTGTCAAACTTCCCGCAGATATAATAGATATAATTTTTAGAGATCTTGAGGTAATAGTCTGTAAATTTAATATTATATCTATCAATTTTTTTTATCATGACTCATGTTAGCTCTAATTTGTAGTTGATTTTTCGGTGGGATCGAACGACCAATACTGATAAGGAAATATTAATACACATGTCCTCTATGCATCGTACTTGGCGTGGAGTTTTGAAGAAACATGTAAGTTAATATTTTTTCCTTATATCCACATGTCAATTCTTTAATTCTTTAATTATTTATACTATATCTAATATTTGATGGCTGCAAATATTCTAACCTCTCTCTCAGTAAATGGTAATGTGGTGCATTTGCTAGTTTAGTTCATGCACGGGTCAGTGTTTTATATAACCTGATGTTGCTTCCTGAAAACTGATGGGAGGGTTGTCTTTCCTGGACCCCTAAAGTTTCTTTCTGAAAGAAAAATTCCCCTTGCTAAATCATGGCCATGGATGGAGAAGATATTCTGCATTCACGTAGAGCATCAGCCCACATGGGTTGGTTCTGGTGTATTCTGCATTCACGTAGAGCAAATGTCGGGAGCAAAAATGTCCTACAATGTGTAGACTCACTTCTAGTACATTTCAAGTCATTAATGGCACAAAACTTCTCATCTATTGTTCTTGTGCATACGTCTGTGATCCATGAATTCTTTTTTGATCTTAATTTGACCATTCAAGTTCGTACTTGGACTAATTATAGATAGTGCAGTTTCTATATATCCTGATTCAGTGGGACGGTTTCTTGATCCGCTGAGACAGGCTCTGGTAAATCTCTCACTCATTGATTTGGCATATTTATGGCAGTACTTATCGAACTATTAGCGATCACATCATTGCCATACTCTTTTTCTGTAGGAACTTACTAGTGATATAGATGTTCTAGGAACCGCTGCAGAATACTTGTAGTTCATCTCATTCTATAACTTTCTCATACTGTTTATATTAATGTGAGGTACTGATGAAACATTAATTAATTTCCCACTATATATATTAGTGCAATTAATCCAGTCTTGTGGCTGAGACTAGGGCACTGTTGACGGCGTCCGTTTCTGACCTCCTTCCAGAATTGGCATTTTCTTATTTGAGAGTGTGACTCAAAGATGTTGGGTGACATTGTTAAGAGGACTACTGTGTGCCCTTAGATAATTTTGCCCTACTTAACAGGGAATTATAGATATTACTAGCTATCAGATACTTCTCTTCTTTCTCATTTTTATATGGAAGCAAATTGTTGAATTAAGTACATTTCAAAAAAGGAAGTTTGAATTGGTTCTTGTTTACATGAGCTTCTCTAAGGGCGGGTCGTTTTTGCCAAAGACTGCTGTTCGATCTTGTTTCAGCTGATGCCATATTTACATGATGAGACAAGAAATACTGCATTTTACAGTGTGTTTTGGTAATTTATGACAAACCAAATGCGACACCCCTAAATTAATCTCACAGAAACGGCGACCATGCATCTTCTTTGTTTGGTTCTGCCCAAAGGGGGCTGCTGGCAGTTTCTTATATAATTAGTCTAACTCCCTAAACCCAACAACTTGGCATATGTATGTATCCCTCATTTCTCCCTAAACCCAGCAGGTAGAGAACTGCATTCCTACTTTGAAGTTTAAGCTCCTAATTAGACAGAAAACCTCAACATAGAGATACTTGCTCTCCTCTAAATTTTTCTTATGTCTTATTTCTTATTCTTATTTACAAGCACATTTATTTTCACTACTTTTAATGTGGAACTAAAAAATTATGTCTCTATATAGCATTATACAGACAAGTCTTTTGATGATGTCATTGCCTCAGTTCCAGTTGGTGTTAATTCCGCAAGATTGGCAATAATATGTGCAAAATGGAACACTTCAGATGAGCATGTATAATAAGTTTTATAGTACATCTTCATTTTTTTTTAACATTTAAAATATTTGTTGGCAGAATATCGTTGATCGTTATAAAGCAAATCAGTCTCATCAATCTATGCCATATAGAAAGGGCAGGAATAAGTCATTATCAATTGAAGGATGATTTTATAAGTAAATATTTAGTTAAAATTTACTGTCAATTTAATATTTACTTAATTCTTACTCTCTTTAACACATGTGAATAGTGCCTTGCTCATAGGGTAAACCCAATCGTGTGGAGATCTTTAAATTGGCAATGCAAGGACTTACTGATGGCATGAGCAGTGGTAGATGACGAGAGTAGGAGTCGATATGTAAGTGTATTTTTAAATTTTATATTAATGTTTATGTGATACTTTTTATTATAAATAATAATCTTTTTTTGATTTTTATGAAGGAGATGATGATTCACTAACAACTCCTTCACTAGATAGTGAGAGTGGAGTACCCCCATTCTGCTGAGGAGGCATTTGTTTCAATTATGGGGAAGGACCGATCTGGTCGCATTTGTTGCGGAGGCAGTCGGAAGACACGCCGCACATGGTATGGGATAGGAGAAGGGTCGAGCTCTACTGATTATCAGCAACAGATTAGCAACATCGAAAACACTCTCAAAATGGAGGTTGAGGAGTTGCGTACAGAGGCATGCAGACGGGACTCGGAGATGGATGAAATGCGGAGGGAGTTGGAGCAGCTGCGTAAACGAGAGTTTGAGATGGATGACATACGTAGACAGATGCTGCAGATGAGCACATTCATGACTCGGTTTCAGACTAGTCATAGATTTTTTGCGTCAGCTCCACCTAGAGCACCAGAGGATGACCACGTAGATACTGATGCAGAGGAAGATGACTATGATGATGATGATGATTGATAGACAGATATTTTGATGACATTAATTTAGAGACTTTGATGTTGTATGAATTGACTATTTTGATGTTGTATGAATGGAGTATTTAGAGATTTTGATGTTATATGAATTGAATGTGGATTTATTTTAGTTGTATTATTTGTTTTATTGTTGTGTTTGTATTCAGGTATTTTGTACAACAGGAATTTGATGTTGTATGAATTGACTATTTTGATATTGTATGATTTAATATTTAGATTTTGATGTTATATGAATTAAAGTGGATTTTTTTGTTGTATTATTTGTTTTCTTGTTGTGTTTATATTCAGGTATTTTGTACAAACAGGAATTAGAAATTGTAAAATTATTAAAAAATTAATACAACATTTGTCGGCGCTGAAACCCGTTGACAAAAGATATTCTCACTTTTGTCACGGGCTTCTAAGCTGCTGACATAAAAAAATTTTGTCATCGTTTTGTAGGCCGCTGACATAAAATTTTTTTGTCAGCGGGCTTCTAGCCATTGACATAAAAAAATTTGTCAACAATGGTCACCGTAGATAAATAAAGCTTTTGTCACGGCTCATGTTTCTTTGACATATGTTAAGTCGACGACTAAGATGTCGACAACTTTGTCAACGGATTCAAGTCGTTGACATATGTTTTTGTCAACGGGTTTTTTAGTTTTGTCAACAGCCAGTAGCCGCTGACATATGTCGTTTTTTCGTAGTGGTATGTAGATCTCACGCATGCTACAGGCACAAGTGCGATATGAGGTTGTATAGGTCAAAAAAGGTTTCTATGAATGATCTCTCAATATTAGTTGTCACCACAAGAAAAACGCCATTACCGACGACTATTTCCGACGGAAATACCGACGGATATTCCGACAGATAAATTTCCGTCGCTATATATATCGAAACTTCCGAAGGAAATTTTCTGTCGGAAGTGCCGTCGGTAATCCCGCTTTTTCCCTTCCCCGCCATCTCCACGAAACCCACCCTCTCTCTCTCTCTCTCTCTCTCTCTCCTCTCTCCTCTCTCTCGTCTCCTCTCTCTCTCTCTCCTCTCACTCTCTCTCTCTCTCTCTCTCTCTCTCTCTCTCTCTCTCTCTCTCTGCTTGCCGCGCCCTCCGCAGATCGCACTACTCGCCTCTCGCCGCTCATCGCACTGTTCGCCACTCGCCGCTCACCGTGCCGCTCGCTGTGCCGCTCACCACCTGCAGTGCCACCCGGCGCCGCCACGACCGGCCCCGCCAACCACCCGCCGTCACCGAGCTAGTCGCCAGTGCCCCGTACCCGCCGAGCTTCTTCGCTGCAGGGTACGTATTTGGCCCTCTCCCTATCCCCCTTCCCAAAACCCCCTTCCCCGGTGACCCCCCTCCCCCTCCCGTCTGGTAGTCCCCCCCCCCCCCCACCCCCACCCCCAATGGCAACCCCCCCCCCCCCGTCGGCCCCCTCCCCCTCCGGCCGTCCCCCCCCCCCCTCCCCCTCCCCCTCCCCCTCCCCCTCTCTTCCCCACCCCTGCCACCCCCCTACCTGTCAACCCCCCCTCCCCTTCCCGTCCCAGCCCCCCCTCCCCCCTGCACTCCCTTCCCCATCCCTGCCACCCCCCTCCCCCAACAAGAGACCCCCCCAGTTCTCCACAGTCCCCCCCCTCCCCCACATCCCTCCCCTACATTCCCCCCTCCCCCACAATCCCTCCCTCCCCCACATTCCCCCCTCCCCCACAGTCCCCTCCCCCACAATATTCCCCTCCTCCCCCACAGTCCCCCCTGCCCCACAGTCCCCCCCCTCCCCACAGTCTCTTGGCGTTTAATTATTATTTACTGTGTAATTTTTAAGGTGTTACTTAATATCCATGACATAACAATTGACCATTTATTTTTTTTTGTCTTAATGTCATGCGTGCTAACATATATATTGAGAGTGTGCATTGCTCGCTGTTATTTTTTTTACGCTTTACATGAAAATAAATAATGTAATGACTTTCTTTTGTTAAACATATTGTTTACTTTCATATATTTGTTTAATTTCACACTGCAAGTTATCCTTCAACATTCGTATGTTTATTTGTAGCCATTTGATTGATTCTTTCATATTTACCATATTATGATTTAATTTCATATTTTAAATTACTCATGAATAAATTATTACCATTTTTTTTCTAATTAGTAATAAGATTTCGCGATTGGAAATTAGACTGAAAGAAGAACAAATGTCCAACGTATCAAACTACGTGTTTGTTTAACGAAAGATATTATCGATGGTATTTGAAGATTGCAGGATGGTTTACTTTTGGTGAAAGAGAAGATGAAGAAAATCATAAAGATATTCGGAAAGAAGACAGACAAAGTTTAGAAACCAAAGTGGATTATCTGTTATTGTTCAAGATGAAAAAGGACTGCGATATTCAGTAATCTTACGACGCAGTTGGTGTGGTAGTATGTACATGTTTAGTGGAAAAGATTGGTCAAAATTTGTGGAAAACAATTGTGTCAAAGAACTTGACATTCTGAAAGTTATGTCTTCCCATTATGTAAGAAGAGATGTATTTGGCAAACTATATTTACGGATATAAGTGGTTAGTTCAAAACCTAGGAAATCTAATGAGAAGCTGGTGTGTAAAAAGTTGATCAAGTGGTGGTGGCCTAATATGAAGACATTACCGTCTGTATGAACAAATAGTCTTTGTGTTCTTTTTAATGTTCAATACCATTAAGTATTTATATAGTGCTCAAATTTATTTGATATTCATGTATGCTTACTCTTCATTTATCTTTACGTCAATGCTTTATTTCACAAGTTTGACAAAATTTTATAATTTACATATCAACACACCTATTGCTTCTCATCACTGTGGCACCATTTAACCACCACCAAAAACATACATGTATAAATAAATTAATAAGTGAACCCCAATACCATTAGGCATTAGGCTAGAATACCCATCCAGCACGTCAGCAATGTTTTGGTAATCTGTTTTATACAGGAGAACATGGATAGATTTCTTTCTTCACTAGGACTAAGGTTGTGCTTCAAAAAGAAAAAACCTGACTTAGCTATTGGATTACCTTCAAACAAGAAGAAAGCATTTATTTTTATTTTCCTCCTAATTATAGATGCCAAAGAAAGCATCAGATCCCTTGTAGGTAAGTCTGCACCTGACGACAAAGCCTATTCAAATCTCCTACAAGCTACACATCAGTGGCTCAGATTTCTTGATAATTTATCCTGCAAAATAGGTAACTTTCTCTCCACACAAACACAGAATAAATTGCACGATAAAAGTCCCAGAGGTGGGTACCTAGATTTCATAGAGAGATTAACATTTTCTTATGCCCGCAAATGTCTTCTAGCTTCATACTGAGAATGATGAGACATTACATGCCTATATTACCTTTGGGACTCTCCATATACTAATTCGAAATTTGAGTTGGCAGTTTAGTTCAATATTTGGTTTCACCCATTTGGCCTCATGATTTTGGGTGGGGCAGCAGTGATGCTTGCAAAATAATTATGAGAAAGTAAAACATGTATATATATAGATAGTGGTTACCTATTTATATATATTACATTTTTAACATGCAGTAAGATGTTAAAAAAATTATTCATTCATCCTACAATGGCGTATGTATTTATATATATGTGATTGGCGTAATTTTTTAAATAATATGTTTAGTTTATCAGTTTCACTATTATAATGAGTTCTTTTTATAGCATTAGAAATGTTATTATACCAATAAACACCAGTTAGTATACCTAGATAAAAGCCCTCTTTGTCTAAAAAATTCGTATATATATATATATATATATATCTATATATATATGTCCTACCTATTCATTTTGACTTACTCGGACGATGTGAGGGTGTGTTGGATTTTAACTCGTGACATGACATTTAATCTATGAGGAAAAATGTCTTATGAGAATCGGTCATAGATGTACCGTGGATAGTTTTATGGAGTTGTGATAGAGGAGTTTAAAGATGGAGTTGACAGTTTCATTCAGCTTGCATTGAGTAATTCATCAATAGCAGTTGATCTGATGGGTAACATTCGATGTCCATGTTCGGCTTGTAAGAACAGAAAGTGGATATCGACATGGGATGTGCAGCATCATTTGTATATGAGAGGATTTCTTGCCCAGTATGAGTTATGGTCGTCTCATGGTGAGTTGAATATTCAGTCGTCTAAACCAGCCAACTTTGCCTCTACAAGTACGTACGTAGACATGGTTGTCGATGTTGCTGGTCCAGAGTTCAATATTCATGATGACCAAACAAATGAAGAAGTGCCGAATGATACAGCTAAGAGATTTTATCAATTACTTCGAGATGCTGATGAGCCATTATGGGATGGTTGTGAGAAGCATACACAGTTGTCTGCAGTGTCGCAGCTACTGAATTTGAAGTCTGAATTTCATATGAGCGAGAGTTGTTTTGATCGGCTTCTCTTACTCGTCAAGAGTATGCTTCCTCAATCAGAGAGGTTGCCTGATGATTTTTACCGTGCGAAGAAGATGGTGAATGATCTGGGGCTTGGTTTTATGAAAATTGATGCATGTCTGAATCACTGTATGCTGTACTACAAAGATGATGTAGATAAGACATCATGTTGTATTTGTAAGCATGTTAGATTCAAGCCTAAGAGAGGAGACAAGTCAAAGCAGAAGGATGTTCCATATAAGTCATTGCGGTACTTTCCGATCACACCCAGTTTGCAGCAGTTGTTCATGTCCCCGAACACAGCTGAACATATGACTTGGCATGAGGAAAGAGTCCATCGTGATGATGGTGAAATCAGTCATCCTGCCGATTGTGAAGCTTGGGCTCATTTTAGCCGTACTCATCCTTACTTCTCAAGGGATCCACGCAACGTGCGGCTGGGTTTATGTACAGACGGTTTCAATCCATTCGAAGGCTCGGTGGCATCTTACTCATGTTGGCTAGTATTTCTAACACCGTACAACCTTCCGCCAGGCATGGGCATGAAGCGTGAGAATTTGTTCCTTTCATTGCTATTCCAGGTCCAAAAAGTCCAGGAACAAATATAGACATATATCTCAGACCGTTGATTGATGAGCTGAAATTGTTATGGTAGATGGGGTTCTCACTTATGATGCATCAGAAAATAGAATTTCAATTTGAAGGCTGCATTAATGTGGACAATAAGGTGACTTTCCAGCATACGACATGTTATCTGGCTGGAGCACACATGGGAGGTTGGCATGTCCTTATTGCATGGAGGATCTAAATCATTTGTGTTAAATCGGGGAAAATCATGTTGGTTTGATTGTCATCGTCGGTTTCTACCGAGTGACCATCCTTCCGAAAGCAAAAGGATTCTTTTATGAAAAATACAATTGTGATGGATGAGGTAGATATGGAACGGGTGTCTGGTGGAAACATGGCGAGGCGGGTCCAGAACTTACCGACTGTATCACAACTGGCTGGTAGTACCCGACAAATCCCGGACTTGGGAAGGATCACAATTGGGTGAAGCAAAGCATCTTTTGGGAATTGCCTTATTGGTCAACACTTTTGATGACATAACCTAGACGTCATGCATATAGAGAAAAATGTTTTGATAATGTGTTCAACACAGTTATGGACGTCAAAGGCAAAACGAAGGATAACGTCAAGGCACGAATGGATTTGAAAGTACTTTGCAGACGTCCAGAACTAGAGCTGCAGCATGTTAGTGGAAAAGTGGTGCAACCTAAAGCTCATATGTGCTTGGGGCCAGACAGATTAAGGAAGTGTTGCAATGGTTGAAGCAATTGCGATTTCCGGATGGATATGTCTCGAATATTGCCCGTTGTGTAAATGTCAACGAGGGGAAAATATACGGAATGAAGAGTCATGACTGCCATATTTTCATGCAAAGACTGATACCAATTGCTTTTCGTGAGTTGTTGCCGAAAGCAAATATGGGGAGCAATGACTGAGCTGAGTCAATTCTTCAGGATTTTATCTGCATCAGAACTCAGACTTCATGACTTGCAAAATATGGAGCAAAATATAATACAGACAGTCTGTAAATTAGAGAAGATATTTCCTCTAGCATTCTTTGATTCAATGGAGCACCTGATCATCCATTGCCATATGAGGCTAGGGTCGGAGGACCAGTAAAATTCGATGGATGTATCCATTTGAGAGGTATATTCCTATGTCTCAATTTATTCACATTACGACGATCTTTTATATTTCATATGTATTCATTTGAATTATTGTCGTAGGTGCATGCACGATCTTAAGATGAAAGTCCGCAACAAAGCACAAGTTGAGGGCTCCATTACCAGGCGTACCTTATTGAAGAGATATCGAACTTTTGTTCGATGTACTTTGACACAGAAATACGAAACCGACGCACTCAACCTCCACGTAATGATGATGGTGGAGATTCTAATGTGTCTGACCGGCTCTCTATATTCAAGTGTCCCGGACGAGCGTTCGGATATTCTTCCACTCGCGCACTCGAAGATAGAGAGTTGGTAGCTGCGGAGATCTACATATTCATGAATTGTACAGAACTAGACCCCTACATTGAGTAAGCTCTCAACACTAATGATGTCCATCATTTGTGAGCAATACGCAGAACTTAGAGGTTGTGTGACATTACATTGCAGAGAGTTTGACTCGGTCATACTGCAACGGAATCCACGTTGACTGACGTGCAGGTTGAAAAGGAACGGGAGAAGTCTTTTCCTACTTGGTAAGATCTCGAGTAAGTGTCTAAATATTTTGAAGCATAAGTGTTATGCTCTTATGCATAATTAGTGTTGTAATTTGTCATTGTCTGTCCTTTTTTTAATAATAGGTTGAACAAGGCTTTATTACTGATTCAAGAGTACAAGAGATCAGTTATGGGCCCTCGAAGATTGTACGTGTCTATCCAGGCTACATTGTGAATGGATACCGATTCGAGAGATTATGGACGGAATAAGTCTACGATGAACAGCGGCGTATGTGTGAAGGGAAGTGCCTACAATGAAAATGAAATAGACTATTATGGCATTCTCGAAGAAGTCATTGAACTGCAATTTTTGGACAAGGCAACAATGTATTTCTCTTCAAGTGTCATGGTTTGATCCGACCTCTATTCGTAATGACACAACATATGGGATTGTCGATGTCAAGCATAAGTCCAAGTTGAGTACGTATGAGCCATTCATTCTGGCGGCACAAGCCCAACAAGTTATTATTCAAATTATTCGTCCCTCAAATGAGAGATTGGTGGGCTGCATGTAGAGTGAAATCAAGGCTATTCCCTGAGTATGAGCTTGTCTCGGCTGATGATGAGCTCGAAGGTGTTAATGATATTTTTCTAATCAGATCGGAGTGACGCACGAGAGTTGGGACTTCTACGCAGTTCAGTGTTGATGATATAAATGAACAATTTGCTTATATAAGGATAACGAACAGGAAGAAGTTGACCCAAATGCTCTTGTGCGGGAGGTGGAGTCTAATGAGGAGGAAGAGTCCCGACATGATGAGGACGAATTCGAGGAGGATACGAAGATGACGCTGAATTAAACATATCTTCAACATCTGATGATGAATATAGATAATATTATAAAAAATTTAAGAACTAAGTGTTGTTGCTAATTATATATTATTCAATAGCTATTTCAAATTTGAGTGTTGATGACATGTTATATCTTTATTTATCTCAATAAAGATATGGTACGTGGAGGACGGAGTCGGAGGGTTTGCACCTCCGTAGGCTGAGGGTCCACCTCCCCGTCCACGACAGGTATATGTATATGTAAACACAAAACTCTATATATTATTGTTCATATTAAATTCATATTTTCTAACGTACATACAATTTTGCGGGGCTGCCTCCCCGTCCACGCCGGTCGTCCTGGCGATAGGTATATGTATATGTAAACACAAAACTCTATATATTATTGTTCATATTAAATTCATATTCTCTAATGTGTATATAATTTTGCAGGGACTGCCTCCCCGACCACGCCAGTAGCACCACCTTTCCCTTCTTCCTCACCACCAGGTACATGTATGTTTCCATAGGTTAGTACGTTTCTTGTCTTCCAATTTATACAACAATAGTGTACTAATTGTTTTCAACAGAGGTGGAGAGCCAGCATCCAGTAGCGGATGATGAGGGGCCTCAGCTACCTGGACAGTAGCCATGTTGGACTTCGGGGTAAAGTTGATCACTTCAAACTTACTGTATTCGTTATTTATGTTATACAGTTCATGTACAAAATTAATGTGCAATTGTAGGGGTAAGATAGATCCCAGTTCTGCTTCCCGCTATATTACGACACTGGTCCACGCACACATTCAGGACTAGTGGATGCATGGAGAGAGTTCCCGATGCCCGTCCGGGATTTATTATATGACATGTTCAGGGTATTATTAATATTTACTGATTTGAAGTCATTTCTTTAATTACTATCTCTATTAGTGCACAAAGTTGAGTAATTTTATTTCTAAACAGCGGAGGTACGCGTTCACGAGACGAGGATCTCCCTTGAGCCGAGCCATTTGGGAGTCTACTACCCAGACTAATTTAAGAAAGTCGATGTATGAGGCCGGGACAAGGCAATGAAGACCACATGCAGTGGGATCCTACGGCTTGGCTGGATTACGACCTGTTTGGTTGAGGAGGGACTATTGGGAGTCCCTTTGTCATCGTTGGGCTACTGGACCATGGCAGGAGTGGTCACAGGCGGCAAAATGCAAACCGAGCAACTCATCCGGACAAGAATGTGCATATAGTGGGTTCGTATCTTATGCAACCCACAGCCAAAAATTGATAAGCATATTATTGTTCAATTTCTTATTACATTAATTATTATTGTGAAACTAACTAATTTTGTTGAATTGTAAGCATCACGAGCTCGAGCGTGCCCCTACTTTTCGCGAGTTATTTGATCGGACTCATAAGCGGAAGGGGACCGATGACTATGTTAGCGAGAGTGCTCACACGATTATTGTAAGTCAAAATATAAAATTTGAATTCAATTAAGATATTAAAATAATTTGATTTCAATAATTTAGTTTTAATTTGTTCTGTAGGAGACCTATGACAGGACGATGGCGGATCGTTATGCATAGGGCACTCCCCAGCCAGACTTGGATCCGGAGGTTTGGGTCGACGCAGCGGGAGGGCCGAGGAAGGGTCGAGTGTACGGCTTTGGGGATAGCCTGGATACTACTCCAGTGTTGTCCTCATATGCGAGTTCGGTCGCTCCACCGGCATACTCGAGTTCATACGCTGCGCGCCCGGCAGTGGTGTAGAGGAGATTAGAAGCCTCATCCGGGAAGAGCTACGGACGCACTTTGGCGTTATGGTCGAGCAGTTGATCTCAGCCATGTAGGGAGTACACCTGGAACATCGCACATTTTTCGGTTCCTTGTGGATCTTGTGTTCAGCGCTTGGGAGGCCAATGTGTGGCCAATGTGGCTTGTGTTCGGTGTACGCGCGTATTTTTGGGGCTATTGGGCCGACAGTCTGGGCCTGCAGCACCCCAGGGTTCTCTGTCTGAATCGCGACAGTGGGTGTCGTCGCGCTCTGAACGCGACAGACTTGCCCGTCGCATTCCGGTTACCACTTAGAGGCACTGATCATCTGCATGTGCGGCCGCGTGTCGCGCGCTGAGCGGCATGCAGACGTTAGCTCTTGGGAAGGCGATGCCTAACCCCACCGCGATCAGGTCGCGACAAGGCTATACGTCGCGTTCTTAACCGCTGGGAGGTTTTAAGTAACCCTGACCAAGCAGAGCTGCAACGAGTTCTGCTCGACCAAGGGGAGGAAGCTGCAGCGACTTTTGTGGGCTACGGTGAATTTGGCGTGCTCTTACCGCGGGAAGCTCGTGTGAGGTGGGAAAAATGCTGAGGAATCACCGTATTGTGTGTTCTTCGCGGAGGTAGGGTAACTCCTCCGATTTTCTGGATTGTGAATTTTATGGAAGGTGGTTTGATCAGTTTAAAGCTTTCTTAACAATATATACCATGTCTAGCAACCTACTAAAGCATGAAAAACATGAATTAAGGGTGGTTTGCATAGCAGGGAATGGTAATCCGTGGAGAGGATTCCGGATCAGGGTTCCTGCCTGTGAAGGCGACGAAACCCCCATTCACGATCTGAACGCGACAAGTCGACCCGCCGCGTTCATGATATGAACGTGCCATATTGGGTCGTCGCGTTGTGAAGACAACACACACCCATGTCGCTACCACAGCCGAATGGTCTAAAAGTACATGGTTTATATGATTGATTATCCGATTGTTGTTATTCAATGTACGTGGTATTATCAAGCGGTGCATTGGCACCTGTGGCGCTCTGGCAGTGCGTGTTTACGAGGCTAGTGTGTTGGTTTCGAAGCTTGCTAGTGGTTTATGAATTGGAGTGGTGTACACGCGAGGCGCTTTGTGTCCACATGTTGTAGACAGTCAGTACTTGAGTTTGTCGTGAGGTTTGAGGTGGTTTGTGCGGTGCGCACGTGGTTTTGTGTGCGTGGCAGGTAGTACGACGCCTACCGTGGTTACCTCTCTAGTTGGGTTCCCCAGGTTCTTTGTGAGCCAGGCTGTTAGCTCGGGGCTTGTCCCGGTACTTGTGTTGTACCGTTGAGGTCTGTGTTGTCTGTTCTGGACACCCTCACTCCTTTGTCTGAGTTGTACATCCGACTGAGGGAAAGACGACAGTGGGATAGTGACTCTTGAGTTTTTTTTAGTCACTTGTAGCGCACTCTTAGTTGGGGTACAGACACCAGTAGTCGACACTGGTCCCCAGCTAGTCCTTTTCCAGTGCCTCACTCTAGGGTGCTCTAGCCAGAGACCCCAGAGGTGCCAGGCATGGGCCTGCGGCTGGTACAGCGAGGAGTGGTGTTTAGTTGGTCTCCACAGTGTTTGACTTTTCCACGTGGAGAGGCAGCATGACCTTTCATCTGTGGCTGCGAGACTGAGAGGTAGACTGTGTTTGTTTGTCCGAGTCAGTTACTGGTGTCGCGAACCAGTCTACGTGGCGGAGTGTGGCGGTCTCTACTTTAGCTCGTACACGTGATTGAGGTTTTCCGTTTATTTACTTACTTGTTTAATATAGTCGGCAAATGGTAAGTACATTTATTGCTTTAATAACCTACATGGTTGTGCTATAAATTGCTAGTATAGTTTACTGTTTCCATACTTGTGTATGGTTTGCTCGAGTTGGGGGAGTTCCATACTGAGCTAGTGACTAGTGAGGCTCACCCCTACTCCCCACAGGCGAAGGCAAGGAGGAAGTTTCGTTACCGTCTTCCAGTTCAGGACCGCGCCGCAGCGGTGTTGGGCCAGCGCTCCCAGCAGTGTCGCTTCCGTAGCAGTGTAGTTTCTTTCTTCAATTGTACCTACCAGTTTACCTCGGGGTATGCCACAGGCTCCTGTACTTTCTTGTACTTTTGTTGAAATTTGGCTATGTAAATCTTATACATTAAATATGAAATGGTGATTCATATATGTGAGCATGTGTGTTCCTTTCTGTTTTCACGGACTCGTATGTGGTATCCTTGCGAGGCTATGGCCCGTCGGGGGAGGCGGACTCGGATTTGGTTCGTTATGTTTTAACGGGCTTGAACGAGGCATTCCGTCACAACGCCCCTCACGCCAGCCCTCAATCAGTATTATTATAATTTCATATAGTTTGAATGAAATGAAACAACAAAGAAGGCCAAAAGGGAAAAAAAAAAGAAATCTAAATTAAGAAACCTACGAAGAAGGTCCTTTATACAATGAACTATGGAAGGATAAAAAAATCTACTTGACGGAATCCTATTGGATTCCCGGATGGGTTGGGCGTTCAAATCACTATTATAAAGAAAACTCAAATGTAAAGGATCAGAACGAGCAACCAGGGGGTCCAAAATCACAAATAAGGATTGATCGACGTGCTGTTTGCTCCGATACGACCGGGTGGGTGGAAGTGACGTGTAGGAACTGACAGAATCCTAATTGAATTCCCGATTGGGTTGGGCGTTTAAATCACTAATATAAAGAAAACTCAAATTTAAAGGATCAGAACAAGCAACCAGGAGGTCCAAAATCACAAATAGGGATCTAATCGACGTGTCGTTTGCTCCGACACGACCGGGTGGGTGAAAGTGACGTGTAGGAACTGACAGAATCCTAATTGGATTCCGGGATTCAGTTGGGCGTTCAAATCACTAATATAAAAAAACTCAAATGTAAAGGATCAGAACGAGTAACCCGGGGGTCCAAAATCATAAATAAGGATCTGATCGGCATGCCGTTTGCTCCGACACGACCGGGTGGTGAAAGTGACGTGTAGGAACTGACGAATCCTAATTGGATTCCCGGATTGGTTGGGCGTTCAAATCACTAATATAGAGAAAACTCAAATGTAAAGGATCAGAACAAGCAACCCGGAGGTCCAAAATCACAAATAGGGATCTGATCGGCATGCAGTTTGCTCCGACACGACCGGTGGGTGAAAGTGACGTGTGTAGGAACTGACGAATCCTAATTGGATTGGATTCCCGGATTGGGTTGGGCGTTCAAATCACTATATAGAGAAAACTCAAATGTAAAGGATCAGAACAAGCAAGCCGAAGGTCCAAAATCACAAATAGGATCTGATCGGCATACCGTTTGCTCCAACACGACCGGGTGGGTGAAAGTGACGTGTAGGAACTGACAGAATCCTAATTGGATTCCCGGATTGGGTTGGGAGTTCAAATCACTAATATAAAGAAAACTCAAATGTAAAGGATCAGAACAAGCAACCTAGATGTCCAAAATCACAATAGGGATTTGATTGGCGTGCCGTTTGCTCCGACACGACCGGATGGCTGAAAGTGATGTGTAGAAACTGACGAAATCCTAATTGGATTCTCGGATTGGGTTGGGCATTCAAATCACTAATATAAAAAAACTCAAATGTAAAAGATTAGAACAAGCAACCCGGATGTCTAAAATCACAAATAGGGATCCGATCGATGTGTCGTTCGCTCCGACACGATCGGGTGGGTGAAAGTGATGTGTGGGAACTGACGAAATCTTAATTGGATTCCCGGATTGGGTTGGGCGTTCAAATCACTAATATAAAGAAAACTCAAATGTAAAGGATCAGAACAAGCTACCCAAAGGTCCAAAATCACAATAGGGATGTGATCGGTGTGCCGTTTGCTCCGACACGACCGGGTGGGTGAAAGTGACGTGTAGGAACTGACGGAATCGTAATTGGATTCTCGGATTGGGTTGGCGTTCAAATCACTACTATAAAGAAAACTCAAATGTAAAGGATCAGAACGAGCAACCCGGGGGTCCAAAATCATAAATAAGGATCTGATCGGCATGCCGTTTGCTCCGACACAACCGAGTGGGTGAAAGTGACGTGTAGGAACTGACGGAATCCTAATTGGATTCCCGGATTGGGTTGGGCGTTCAAATCACTAATATAGAGAAAACTCAAATGTAAAGGATCAGAACAAGCAACCCGGAGGTCCAAAATCACAAATAGGGATCTGATCGGCATGCAGTTTGCTCCGACACGACCGGGTGGGTGAAAGTGACGTGTAGGAACTGACGGAATCCTAATTGGATTGGATTCCCGGATTGGGTTGGGCGTTCAAATCACTATATAGAGAAAACTCAAATGTAAAGGATCAGAACAAGCAAGCCGAAGGTCCAAAATCACAAATAGGGATCTGATCGGCATACCGTTTGCTCCAACACGACCGGGTGGGTGAAAGTGACGTGTAGGAACTGACAGAATCCTAATTGGATTCCCGGATTGGGTTGGAGTTCAAATCACTAATATAAAGAAAACTCAAATGTAAAGGATCAGAACAAGCAACCTAGATGTCCAAAATCACAAATAGGGATTTGATTGGCGTGCCGTTTGCTCCGACACGACCGGATGGCTGAAAGTGATGTGTAGAAACTGACGAAATCCTAATTGATTCTCGGATTGGGTTGGGCATTCAATCACTAATATAAAAAAACTCAAATGTAAAAGATTAGAACAAGCAACCCGGATGTCTAAAATCACAAATAGGGATCCGATCGATGTGTCGTTCGCTCCGACACGATTGGGTGGGTGAAAGTGACGTGTGGGAACTGACGAAACCCTAATTGGATTCCCGGATTGGGTTGGGCGTTCAAATCACTAATATAAAGAAAACTCAAATGTAAAGGATCAGAACAAGCTACCCAAAGGTCCAAAATCACAATAGGGATGTGATCGGTGTGCCGTTTGCTCCGACACGACCGGGTGGGTGAAAGTGACGTGTAGGAACTGACGGAATCGTAATTGGATTCTCGGATTGGGTTGGCGTTCAAATCACTACTATAAAGAAAACTCAAATGTAAAGGATCAGAACGAGTAACCGGGAGTCCCAAATCACAATAGGGATCCGATCGATGTGTCGTTCGCTCCGACACGATTGGGTGGGTGAAAGTGACGTGTGGAACTGACGAAACCCTAATTGGATTCCCGGATTGGGTTGGGCGTTCAAATCACTAATATAAAGAAAACTCAAATGTAAAGGATCAGAACAAGCTACCCAAAGGTCCAAAATCACAAATAGGGATGTGATCGGTGTGCCGTTTGCTCCGACACGACCGGGTGGGTGAAAGTGACGTGTAGGAACTGACGGAATCGTAATTGGATTCTCGGATTGGGTTGGGCGTTCAAATCACTACTATAAAGAAAACTCAAATGTAAAGGATCATAACGAGTAACCCGGGAGTCCAAAATCACAAATAGGGATTCGATCGACGTGCCGTTCACTCCGACACGACCGGGTGGGTGAAAGTGACGTGTGGGAACTGACGGAATCCTAATTGGATTCCTGGAATGGGTTGGGCGTTCAAATCACTAATATAAAGAAAACTCAAATGTAAATGATCAAAAATATTTTCTAATTAAACATGAGAAATAATCACATATTTTAAATTTAAGTTTTGAAAATAATGTATGTATATTAATTTTTATTAATATTTCTCATATTAATTTTTTTTAATATAGGATCTACCTCCGGCACCTGACGATTATGAGGCGGGGACAACAGACGATCCAGCAGACCTGTCTTGATTTTTAGCATTCATTATTGTGTATAATTTTATATTTGTTGTGTTTTATGATTTTCTGTTGATTGTGAGTACTTATTGTTGTGAAATGTAAGAATATTTTAGCAGGTTTGAAAAATCTTTGTTATTTCTATATTTTTAAAAAAATTATACTAATTTTTGATGGATTTTCCGACGGATATTATCCGTCGGAATATTCCAGTTTACCGACGGAAATAATCCGTCGGTATTTCTATCTAAAGTTCCGACGAATTATTTTCCGATGGATTATTCTGTCGGAATTTACCGACGGAAATTCCGACGGATTTTTCGAAAGTTTTTTAGTCGGAAAAGCTGACCGAATTTCCGACAATATTTTTTGACGATTTCTATCGAAAATTACCGACGTAATTTCCGACGGAATATTCTGTCGAAATTTCCGATAGATTTTCGACGGTGTTCCGACGAAATATATGTCGGAATTTCTGACGGATTTCCAATGATTTTTTAGCCCGTCGGTAATTTCTGACCAGATATTTCTGATGGATCGTTTCCGATGAACTTTCGACGAAAAGTTGTCGGAAGGCCCCTTTGCCGACGGAGTTCCGTCGGATTTCCGACGGATCTTGTCTGTCGAAAACACCGCTTTCTCTTGTGGTGTGTTGAGAAAGATGGTGGCAAATAAAGAGTGGTTTAATTGGTTGAACACTCTGTCCTGTATTTGGAGGTTAAGAATTTTACTTTCAACGACAACAAATTCGTAAAGAAATTTGTGATTTTTTTTTTACAGATATATCAAGATTTAACCCTCACAATGTAATAGATTATTACTTAATATATAATAAAAAAAAAACGATAGCTGTCAAAATTTATAAGATTAATTGGTCTTCACTCTTTAACTGATCAAAGGCTTTGTCCAAAATAGTTATCGAAGAAGATAGCTAATATACCTTCTCATCTTCCTTTTTCCCTTGTCTATTCTGATGTTCCATCCTCATGTCTTCGACATCAGACTACCTTCTCATCTTCCTTTTTCGTTGCCTATTCTGTGAAAGAAGCTGACACCATAAGATATATATACTGGATCTTGTCTTTCTAGTGTAGTGCGTTTGAGGACTTTTCTGCGTAAAATATATATAAAGGCACGTATGCAAACTCAAACCATTCACTTTCTTCTAAGTACTTATTACACATCATCAGCACGTATATATAACATATATTTGCATGCACTAAGCGCCAAACAAGAATCCTGAAAATTCTCTTGTTTTCGAACGCTGCAGGCATGAAGATGTGACTCCCACGTATGGGTGTACTGGAACCATTAAATCCCGTGCCATCGGGGACCCTCCATGCAAACCTGATGATTTGGAGGCCTTAATGAGGATATTAGTCGCCCTAGCTCTCATTCTGTCAGGCCTTTCTTTGAGTGCTGATCACCGACTCTGTACCCTAATAGGAGCCATAAATGATCCAAGCTTAATTTGCGAAGTTAAAACTCTCCCTGAACAGAAGCACTTGATCACTCAGCTTCAATAATGGAGTTCAGCTTGGCACGACGTGGGGGATGTCCTGAAAAGATGGGTTTGCCTCCAGTCTATGATAGACACGAAGAAGGTGGATTGCTTACAGTACTGCAGCCTGGTCGCATGACCCTTCATTAGTCATACCATGCATGGAGACGTCTTGATCATATATATACTATGGATGAAAAAGATTTTTAGGCCGGCGTCCGGACAAGATGCGAAGGAACAGTGCTAGTTAGTTCTTTCAAAATAAAGGAGAGGGGTGGGGCTGGTGGCATTTGGGCCACAACTTTAGTGGCTTATTATTAATCATGAAGCATATATAGTGAGTTCCACCAAACGACGACGTCCCCGGTTTTTAGAGTTGGAAAGGGACATTTCATCATCTTGTTGGCGACCTACGATAGATGTAGTAAAGTGCATCACTTGTCAGTCTTCTTCAACAACGCGTCAAGGTGTACACGCAGTTCAGCCACCATATACGATCAGGCGAAGGGAAGAAATTGATATATGTAGCTGACGTTAAAAGTAAGCACAGGCCTTTTAAGTCAATGTTCAATAATTAGGAACACGGTTAGGTATGAGAGCAAAATTAAAGGTCATGGTATCCATTTAGAGGGTAAGGACACTTTATCCCTAGTTTAATTGCATTTTTGTTTTAGTTATGAAACTGTATGAAATTTCAACGTGTCCCCCCCCCCCCCCCCCCAACAAATATTGTCTCTATTTGAGATTTTATTTTTTTCTAAAAAAAGATTCTCTTTAAAGAAGTGGAATATATCTATTTATAAATATATATTTATTTTCACTATTTTAATGTGAGATTAAAATATGTCTCTACATAACTCTCTAATAAAAATAAATTAAAATATTCAAGTCTTGTTACAATAAGACACTCGGACGGGGTAAATGATCTCGTTCAATTTTCTATGGATGAAGCAGCATGAAATTTAAATCTGCCCCCAAGAAGTATCGTTCCCGGTTGGGGTTTGTTTTTTTTATAAAAAAAGTTTTCTTGGGAGAAGATAAATAGATCTTATTTATAAATCATAACTTATTTTCACTATTTCTAAGACTAAATGGTGCCTCTACAAATTATATTATTTAAAAATTAAGGAATAAGATTTAAAAAGATGAATACATATAGATAGATATAGAACGAATTTATATGTGTATGTGTACGTGTGTATAGTTCTCTTACAATGTAGTGTCACTTCAGGTTTAATTGGTGCATTTTAAAAGGGATCTAGTTCTAGCTAAGGGAAAGTCTTGTTGCAAATTAAAAGTTTGCAACAAAGTGTTGCAAATTCAATAAGAGTTTGCCACCTAACCCTAACCATGACATGTGGTATTATTATAATACCCAATGTCATGAGGTGGCAAACCCCCATTGAATTTACAACACTTGTTGCAAACCAATGATTTGCACCAAGTTATTCTATCTTGCTAAATGCTAAATGCCAAGTAGGAGGTGTTCTAGCCTACACTTGTGAAGCACGTGGACACAACTCGTGCAGTCAACTTTATATAGCGGTTGTAGGGAAAATGTAAGAATAAGTAGGGGGCTTCTGGCAGCTCCGAAGGTTAACTGATTAGAAACCTAGAACCCTATGATAAAGCTAGCTAGCTAGCTAGCAAAGCTTTCTAAGGAGGAATATCCAAATTGTAAAATAAAGTTGTAGATTAATCTCTTGTTTTTTTTTCTTGCCTAATCCATCATTTTACCGAGACCATAAATATTCCACCACCGACAGCTTGAAAGGAGATACGTGTGAACCCCAGGTTATAGCATGAGAGCACCTCTACCATATATAGAGTAAGAGCACGTAAGCTCCCTTTATAAGTGTCTTAGCCAATGATAATGAAACATGCATCGAGTGTGTCCATATCATGTACACTGTAGATGATCAACGTGAGACAAGGACCTGCAATTCGTGTGGGTACAAATGATTTATTACTTTTTTCTCTTCTCATAGGTGAATCTCTCTCTTCTCTCTCTCTAGCTCTCCTCTCTACCGCTTTCTCTCTCCCTCCCTCTGTCATCCAAGAAGGTTCCTCGAAATTGTTCCCTAGAGAAAAGAAGTTGTCAAGAATATACGCTGTTGTTTTAAGCCATATATATGCTTCATTGGTTTTTGTCTTTCAAGCCACTGGGAACACGGAGGAAGGGTAAGAACAGTGGTGCACTAAAGGAGCATCGCTTAAATCTTAATGATGAGACAAAGCCGCTCGAACCCAGAGGATCTTTGTGGGGAGGAAAGCACCACCCTTTTGTAGAAGTACTAGGGCCATATCGCCGGCTTATGCGAGTAAAGTTCTGTACATAAAGACAACTTAGAGGGCTTTTATATCAGCTAACCATCTTAATTTATTCAGAAAGATGCTCTGATTAGATTCCACTGACGAGGATAACCATGTGATAACTAGGTTAGAGTTGGGTTAATCACACTGATCATGTTAAAAAAGTGTCGTGGTCTACAATTATCTACTTAGTTATATATGAAACGTGAGCTTTCATATTTCCCAAGGTGATCTCTCTCTCCTTCTCTCTTCTCTCTCTCTCTCTCTCTCTCTCTCTCTTACAAGTCGACTTGCGACCATGAGAAATACTTATGTTTTTTAAAAAGTCATGTAAATTGTTTGATAAATAATTTTATTGATTGAAAGAAAAAGAAATAGAAAAATTTTGTTAAACTTTTAACCAATAAAATTATTTACCAAACAATTCACATCTCTTTTTTTTCTTTGATATTCTAAGAAGACACTAAATATTTCTCTGCCTCCATAGGACTCCACGTCCATGGTTTTGCCAAAAAAAAATCCAATATATTTTGGCAGTTAGATCTCAACCTGAAAATAATCTCCTTTCTTTTGGGCATTCAACGGCAAATTTAGTGGGCAGTTTTGGCATGAACAATGCCTTCAATGCGTCAAACCCCTGTTGTATTTTTCCATGCACTAACTACCAGTGGTGTATTATTTAAGAGAAATATTTATTCAAATGTAAGAGTATTTTTTTATTGATCTATAAAATAGATCAATATATCCTGACACGCCATTTTATGAGTCTAACTTAAATATTTATGAGTTTAAATCAAATTTAATTAATAAATCTAACTCAGAATTTTATGACTCCACTTATAAATATAATTGAAATGCAACCGTATTCTTACATAAAATATTTTTCATTATTTAATGACGTATAGCATTCGATGGATGTGTTTGTCCAATGTGATTGTCGATCTGATATTCTAAAAAAAAAAATCCAAAAGCAGAAAGAAGATACTACGTACAATTGTTAACGGGCCCAAAAGTGAAAGAAAGTCATGCATACTAACAGAGGTGTACGACCCTCAATTTTTTTGATTTTTTTAAACTATACTATCAATGATAAGATTGCACAAACATAGGGCCCATGATAGGATGTAACTTTAAAATTAAATCTTTCAAAAAGGAAAAAGTGGGGTACAGAGGCAAGGGGCGCACTGGGCTTTGCACATACAATAACTAGGCCCATAGAAGAAATGTCTTAAACAGGAAAAGTCCGGCAAATGCCCTACAGGCTGGCACCTCCCTCGGGCTCCTCGGCACTAGTCTCGTTTTAGGTGATTAGACTGCCTCTCCCCATCACTCGGAGCACCCATAAAGCTGGGGAAATGCGGTTTCTGAGACGCCTCTCCTCTATACTCGGAGGTATGCCTTAAAATAGAGCAAGAGTGCTAGGAAAAACCTGACATGTCGGCACACCCACAACGACTTTTTTTTTTTTTTGTAGACAAAGGAGGAGCTAAGCGGTCCATTCATTGCATAAAAGAGGTTGAATAAGGAGCTACAAATAGATAAAATCATATAAAAAATCAGAGACCATTGATAGAGCTACAAAAAGATACAACTACGGAGCCAGAGAAACGCCATACATAAAGATGACAATGGGCAAATTGAAACTAACATTCAAAACATACACCATAGATAAGTGGACTGTGTGAGCAAATGAGTCTTCTCCTAACCATGGCACAGGAAAAGTCAGATCCGACGAAAGATTGAGCAAGGGGACAGAGACAAAAGCCAACTCTAGAGAAGATGAGGTGCACTATTTTTTGACAGTAAATTCAAATTGATAGCTCAAGAAGATGCACTAGTTAGAGGAGAATGTAGATAGGCTACGAACCACAAGTTATACCAAGACCCTATATCTAGGGGCAGCAGAGCTTGATGGCCTTGAACAAGCACCTTGGAGTCTCAAGAGGTCACAATCAAGTCAAAAGAACATGTAAAAAGAGATCTCTAGAAGACCAAAACAACAGCAAGCAGTAGATGACCGTGATGATAAAGATTGGGCACTGAACAAGCCACAATAAAAGAAAAGGGGAGACATTAGACAAAATAAGCCCAAGTGGAAACGAAGAAGGGCAGAGTAAAGAGCTAAGGAGACCTACTACCTCTCGAAGGGGAAGAAGGGAGAAGAGGCAAGCACAACAAGAGAGGAAAGAAGGCGGCCGACAAGGGACAAAGAAGGAAAGAGGGAGGGTGGAAAGATCTGGCTAGGGACGAGGCGACAGGGAGCAGAAGGGTGGGATGAGCACACCGGAAGGGGAGAGAGACGACAGATCAGATTGGAAGAGATGAGAGGGAGGGAGACGAGAGAACCTGCAGAGTGGAGTGGTAGAGGTGGGGGTGGTGTAGAGAGGCAAAGGTGAAGACCAGGGGAACTAGAGAGAAGGAGAAACAGAGAAGGGGAGAAAGAAGGAGTTAGGTAGTGCTAAAAAGGAGATGGGGCAGGAGGCAGAGGGGGGGGACCCCCCCACCCCCAACACACAAACACCACGAGAGGACTAACTTGGAGTGCCAAATGATCTACTGTGAGTGGCTCTCTATCGACAACAAAAGACCTCTGATGCGGATGCCAGAGAGAAAAGCCACTCAGATTTGAGCGAAACTCTGACAGCAATGTGCACCACTATGAACTCCACTCCATTGTAGAACTTCGGAGTAACGTGTCAATACACCCATGAGACATATTGATAGAACCGCACTAAGATTGCACAGTTTGATCAGGCATGGTACCAAACTATAATTATGTCGGATCTAAATCAGGTCGTATCGGATGCAATTTGGATCTTGCATAAAAGCTTGATTTAGATAATAGATCCTTCTCCTCCACCTGAAATAGTCAAAACCTCACATCTTAGTAGTTGCCTTGGAGAAGTGGTACAACCAGTCATCCCTTTCTTTTTTCCACTCACCTTGTTCATATGTTTTCATTTTGCACATTTTACTTAAGGAAGTCTTTTAGGGCCATTTGGGGGTGGCTTGGAGGTCGATTTCACTTGAATCTATCATCTCCAAGGCAATTTTAGAAGTCAAGATCTAGATTTTTTATTGAGTTTTAATTTAGTTTCAATATAGCAACTCTAAATTTTAATATATCGATAAATAGTATTAAATTGAGAAAAATGAGAATTTAATTGAATAAATATGATAAATAGAATTAAATTAGAATAAAGGGTGAATAAATTTGAATAAATAGAATTAAATTAAAACCTATTAAGCTAAATTAGAAGATGGGTTGTACAAGTGGTCCAAACATGAAGGAATTGGCCCAATTGTGAAGAGCCCATCTTTGGATGGGAGTTAATTAAGCTAAATTCGTACTTTAATTAATAAGAATAAGAGAAGGGTTAAGATAATCATTAATTAACCCATAATTATCCTAAAAAAGAGTCATCATCCCATCCTAACCCATTACCCACGAGATTAGACCTCTCCCCATCTTATTAGGTAGATAAATGCTAGAAAATAGGGGATAAATGTGGAAATTAGGAGTTTGAAGAGAAGGAAGTGTTGGAAGAAAGAGGGACTCTTAAACAACCTAATAGACCTCTAATTCGTGTCTACCAAGCTTCATTTTGTTGTTGAAGCTCTGGAGAATGAAGAGAGGAGACTAAGGACGAGGAGCAAGGAGAGGAAGGGTCATGGAGCAAGAGGATCTCACCTTCTACTTCGTCCATAAACCCTAGGTTTTTATTACAGTATGAAAAGGTAGGCAATCCCTCAAGCTTAATCAAATTAAACTCGACCCTAAGTAGACCCTGATCCCCTCTATCAAAGCCCTATGAATGCCCTAATTTCATTGCTCCATGAGAAAGTATTAAATACTCTAATCTCTGTTATCATAATGTACCCAAAACATCTTGTTTGACTTCAATCCATGTATATACTCGATTACACGCCTTGCAAATTTTATCACCAATACGGCATGATGTTAGCCTTTGAATGATCCTATTTCCCCCAATTTCATCATGCATCCTATGCGAATTAAATCGTTTTCCATGACTGTGCACATTTTAGGTCACTAAAATGTAACCTGATTAAAGCATGTCCAATACTTGTTTATTTTCTAATTCCTCGTGCATGTTGATACATCTAATGTCTACTTTCATTCAAAACTAGTTTCACGATTTTTGGATGACCCTACAATTTTATACGGAATTTTAAATGACTCTGTATCATGCTTGGAAGGATGGACCCAACTTGAAAAAAGGGCTGATTTACCTTTCTGGGTTCGGGCCGCCCTTCTGAAATCGTGACGGCCCGACCCGTCGCGATCCCAGAAGGGTCGCGACCAGCAGGACCGTCGCATCATAAACGCGACGGCCCGAGCCGTCGCAGTTTCCTCCCGGCTCACACCAGCCCGGGCCAGTTCAGCAGACGCGACCGGACCGCCTGTCACGACAAGAAATGCGACGGGGATCCCCGTCGCGATTTCACAATTTCGCCAGAAACCTTGAATTGTTTCTATACCCCTGTTATCTTTCCATTTAAGCCATGTTTAACCCCTAATTTGGCACTGTTGTGAACAGTAGCGAATTATTCATTTAAAATTAGGCATTTATTATAGGAAATCCATAAATTAATAGCTAAAGTGCACAACCATTCTTGTTGTCATGATTCTTTACACCTGCACACACCAAATAGTAATATTTGCCATGAGACCCTTTTAAACTAATCAATAATATATCTGGTAATTAAGAGTAATTATTCACTTAATTCTCAATTATTTATATGATACTTGTCTTCGTTTTATTCGCGTGAATTGTACACTGTTATCGCATCCCTCTGCCATCGAGCACTCGAGGCAAGACGGGCAACGTTTCATTACACACTTTTTCTTGGCATGGACCACCTCTTCGTTGGGAATACTTCTAACAGGACTAGGGACTCCTTGTCAAGGCCTCCGTAAGTCTTCTTGGCTTTGGCGTACGTCTATTGCCGACGAGCTGGTTGTACCCTTAAAACTCGTTACCCCCTTAGGGATCGGCATGATCCAAACAACCTTAGTGTGTTTCCTTCTTATCTTGATATCACGCCGGACCATTTGGTCAGTGTTCATAGCACGGCTAGTGGGCGGTTGTGACTTTTTCCAGACTGCCAGCACACGACTGAGTGCTATGCAACTATGACTGACGTCTGTTTATCGTCATTTTATGATTTTGTCCCTATTTTGTCTACTATCTCTATTCTCTAATCTGTTCACTTTCTCTCTACACTCTCGTCTATTCGTCTATTACTCCCATCTATTCTTGGGACTCTATTTGGCCATCCATATGATTGTCTATGATAAAGAACATAACTTATATCGTGCAATAGGGCCCGATCTGGTCCTGGGAGGAGTGCCCAAGAAGTGTCATTTGCCCATGGGAGTTAAAATGATCAGGATGTTGGCATACATCCAGTGCCATTATACTATCAAGATTTAATCTATGACAATCAATAAGTGCAATCAATACAAGTGCTATATATGCAAGTACTATCGTTACTAGTGCACCGTTGTGCAACTTTACGTGGTATGTCGTTACATGGCCAATCCATTACCATACTTGTTGTGCTATTTTCCATGTGCAAGTGCTATTATTCTCTTGTTATTGTTACTTTACTCTACATGACTGTACTCTCTAGTTATCCTACCTTTTAAGACAGTAATCATTGAAAGCATGCTTGTTCATACGAAATATTAAGTCCTACTGGGCATTTATCGCTCATCCTGCGCTATTATTTCATGTGTTTCAGGTGAGTCTGATGGGGATTACCACACTCACGAGGAAGGAATGAGGATGATGCTCAGGAGTTGTGGACACCGTTTTTTACGCGGTCCCCACAAAGAGGGGGGGGGGGGGGGGTGAATAGTGGATACGTGGGATGTGTGTTGTGTAGTGGAAAAGCGGGAAATGTCAGAAAATAAAAAGATCGTGATCGCCAGGCACACGAGGGTGCCGAATGGAGATGCACGGACAGGGGTGCGAGGTGGAAGAGTGATCGCAAGCGTACCTTTTGGAGCGTGGAGATTGCGCGGGGGATGATGTCTGTTCTTTCTTCCTCTACGAGCACGGCCGGCCGTGGTATAGGGCGTTTCCTTATTTGATTACCCTGAAAAATAAGACAAAGAAAAGATGGGGATTAGCCCAAAAATGTGTAGTATGCAATTCTAAAAGAATGACATAAAAGAATAAAAGGACATGGGGGCGACTTACCGGATGGTGGCCTTTAAACCCCTAAATAAGTGTGTGCGTGTGTATGCATGCATGTGTGTGTATGAAAAAAGAGTAAAAGGGGCATGTGGTGCCGGAGGAGGAGAAAATATAAAGAGCCACGTGGGGCCCGGAGGAAGTGGAAATGCAAATAGGAGGGGGGGGTGTTCTTCCCCGAGTGGTGTGGGTGTCGTGGCGGCGATGCCGATTGGGACAGACGGAGGAAGATGAGGGCGAAGCTCCCGATTGCTCCGACGCGTGTGAGGAAGATGAACGGCTCCGAACACCGGTGGAGGAGTCGGGTAGCCGATCCGACAGGGCTCTGCCGTGGGGGAAATCGCGGGGAGAATCGCGTCTGAGCCTCGAACCCGACACCGTCGAACCCCGCCGCTGGCCCTGCGACTTCATTTTTTTAGGCACTGGAGAAAAATTGCGTCCAGGACAGCAGATGTGATTTAAGGCTTAATCGCGTCTGAGCGGCAGGCCGCGATTTAGAAGGTCGGCCGCGCACGGGGAATCGCTGCACCGCCTCTACTGAATCACGTCGGGGCATGCCGCCGCGACTTGAATCGTGGCGGGATGCCGGAACGCGATTAAGACTTGCATGGTTTCAAGGCAACCGACCCACGAATGCGCTGTCTGCTGACGCGAGATTTTGATTTGACCTCTCTGAATCGCGTCGTCTGACAAGGATGCGATTTAGGGATTTTATCATGATTACGGACCTGCGCGCGAAGACTTTCTGGCCTGCTGTCAGACTCTGAATCACGTCAGGGATCCAGGACGCGATTTGAAAGGTGGTTCGATGAAAAACGTCCACCATAGCGGACGCGAATTGAATTTTGCTTTCGGGGGCGCTGCACCCGGAGACCCCCGCCGGGGCGCTGCCCCCGGACCCCCGAGACCTGACAATGCAGGTCGATCCGCGACCAGACCCCCTGGGGAAGAGCACGAGGAAAGAATGGACGATATCAGAAATATTGGGAAATCACTCTTGCGAGGCAAAAGAAGGCCATTTTTGGGCGTTACGGCGCAACTTGAAAATTTGCCCGCGGTGGAGCCAAATTCGCGTGTCTACAGAGTGACCAGTTTTGACAACCACTGCTTATTAATTAGTTATTTAGTCATCAATTAGTCAGTTTGTAATAGTTTAAGTTTGAAATAAAGTCCTCTGGGTCCTAGTTTTGGCTTTGATTAGTGAATGTGATAGTGGTTTGATGAATTATTAATGAAGTTGGATTTTGTTTGGCATTATTCCAATGGTGCAATGATTTGATGTTTATTTATTACTCAATACTATTTAATTAACTGTAATACCGCTCCGATATTCTACGTCGGGGTGTTACAATTTTGTGGTATCAGAGCCTAGGTTATTCTTAAGTATAGATGATCAAGGTTTGATTTGCCTCGACTTAGAGTCTAATTCCATACCTATGTGAGAGATGGGTAGAATCATGGGTAATAAGTTAAAATAAACTCGCGCACGCACAAACTTAGTGCAACCTCACTATCTTACAATAAAAATTCTCTTTTGAAGGAACTTAAACCATAGCAATGGCAGCGGAGCGTGCACAACTCCGTGATATGCAACAAACTATTCAGCAGCTCACTCAAGCACTACTTCAGGCTGCTGCATCCGGTGGAAACCGAGGAGCTGGAGATATGTACCGGAATTTCCACAACTTGAATCTACCTCGTTTCAGTGGGACTACTGACCCCGATGAGGCAGAAAATTGGCTAAAGGAGACAGAACGTATTTTTTGCGTCATGCAATGCGTGGATGGAGCTAAGTTACTGCTAGCAACATTTCAGTTAGAAAGGGACGCCCGTGCATGGTGGGAGTCTGTAGAGGCCACCAGGGCCGATGCACAATTCACCTGGAACGAGTTTAAGGAGCACTTCAACTCCAAGTATTTTTCGGAAAGAGTTCAAGAGAGGAAGGCCTCCGAATTTGCTGCATTGAAATAGAGGAACCTTACCGTCACTGAGTATGAAGCTCAGTTCTCCCAGTTGGCACGATATGCCAATCACCTTGTAGGCACCGAGAGAATGAAGGCGAAGCACTTTCTTAATGGGCTCAGGCCTGCATATATCACCCAACTGGTACACCTGGATATTCAGACCTATGTTGAAATGGTCAAGAAAGCTCAGTTACTAGAGGATGCGACCGACCTCACCGATCGCATCAAGGGTAGAATGGTCAAGAAGGAACAGACATCAAGATCGACAAACAAGCCCACCAACGGCAAGAAGAGGCTGTTAAGTATTACCGACAGGCTGAGCCAAGAGCGGAAGCCCTAGGTCTTCCACCACAAGAGAAAGCAGGATTACCGACGGAATTTTTCGACGGAAATATTTTCGTCGGAAAAGCCGTCGGTATATCTGACAGTGATATTTTACTGAAAATATCAGTTAGGTTTTCTGACGGAAAATATTCTGTTGGAACAACTCCGTCGGTATTTTCGATGGTTTTCTGACAGAATTTGTGCCGTCGGAAAATTCGCAATATTCCCCGCGCCCGCGCTCTCACTCTCACTCTCTCTCGCCCTCTCTCTCTCTCTCTCGTCTCTGGCATCTCTCTCTCTCTCTTTCTCTCTTGTCTTTGGCATCTCCTCTCTCTCTTCTCTGGCGTTGCCGCGCCCTCGCTGCCGCCGCCCCGCACCGCCGTCGCGTCCCCCCACGCAGCCGCCTCTCTAGCCGAGACCCTGCGGACGCCTCCGGCGCCTCGCCGCCCTGACGTCGCCGCCTCGGGCTGCCACCAGCTCGCCGCCCCCATGCCGCCGGTATGCCTCCTACCCCTTCCTACAACCCTCCCTCCCCCTCCCCCCTCCGTCCCCTCCTCCGCCACCGTCCCCTACTCCCCCGCACAGTCTCCCCTTCCCTCCCCCACATGCATTCCCCCCTCCCGCGTTCCCCCCCCTCCCCCCACAGTCCCCCCCCCCCCCCCCCCCCCACATTCCCCCCCTCCGTCCCACCCTCCCCCACATTCCCCCCAGTCCCCTCCTCCCCCATCCCACCCCCTCCCAACCCCCCCCTCGGCCCCCCTCCGATCCCCCCCTAGCAGCCCCCTTCTGGCAGCCCCCCTCCCCCTCCTCCCCCACCCCCTCCCAACCTCCCACCGCCCCCCCTCCCCTCTTGGCAGCCCCCCTCCCCCTCCTGGCCGCCCCCCCCGCCCCCCCTCCCCCTCCTGTCCTAATTCTATTTTGTTAGGTGGTGGGGGTATTTAGATTATATATTAGGGCCATTTGTATTGACATAAAATATCGAACCAATTTCTTTTAAAATTTGATGAAGAAAACTAAACACATAAAAAGTGTGACTTCAACCACCCTACGAATTAAGAAATCATGCACTTTGATATATCTACATGTACGTGCCAATTTGCGATCGGAGACTTGATAACCAAGACGAAAAATGTTGGACATGTATTTGAACTTCATTTCATATAATTTAAATATAGTTTCGACGTCAACTTCATCACAATCCTTCTATTATAAAGTTACGAAAACTAAAGACGACGACGAGTTGATGGTGATGGCAAAAGAAGGTACTAAAAAAACATAGGATATATAACAACCCCTATAAAACTATGTCTGAACAAATTACACAAATATACTGTAATTTATATAATTTACATAAGTTATATTATATATATAATTTACGTAATATGTTGTCGAGTTCCCCCCCTAAAATCACCCTAATGCTTTTAGTTATCTTGGTTCAGTAAGTCATAATTTTTGGAAAACAAACTATCTGCAGCATCTGGAAAATGATGGATTCCGGTTGCTGGTGGGTGGTAGAGACAATTGCAAAATTTTCTAATGGACAACAATATTCTTGGGATGTCAAAAATGACACAGTAATAGAGGATTTACAATGTCTAAAAATTTAAAAGTTCCTCCTTCATATTGAAGGTTAAAAATATTAGATTCTTTAAAGTTACAGTCATTAAATAATGATTTTTATAAAACAACTAAAAATATGAAATCTAACCGCTCATATATTAAATATCAGATACTGCTCAAAGAGATAAGTGGTGACTGCTTAAATTGGTGACACACACTATGGACGCCAATGATATGACTATGTCTCTCTATCACCATACATTATGCTTGATCATGTCCTCATAGTTCAGTTTTTTTAAATGATAATGTGAATTTGAATGGAAAATGTCTTGGTGATAATGTCGTACTATAATCATGCTTAGCCTTTAATTACCCGCGTGTCTACTTTATACATGAAAAAGTATGGTGCATCCATTTGTCTTATTTATCTACTTTCTTGATTTATTTTACCTTGACTTATTTAGTTATTTTTTGTTTTGTCGAGATTGACTTACTAAAATTATTGTATGCATAGTTAGGAGAGTTTTCCTTACGGCTTTGTCGGTTAAAAGGGCGCAACACTTTCTTTTATGTTAGCAAAATTCCTATGAATGAATTGCTTCTTTCAAGTACACTTACACGCTTGTTATCAATTTTTTTCTAATTAGTGATGAGAGTTCGCGATTGAAAATTAGACTCAAAGAAGAACAAATGTCCAACGTATCAAACTACGTGTTTGTTTGAACGAAAAATATTACGATGGATATTCGAAGATTGCATGATGGTTTACTTTTGGTGAAAGAGAAGATGAAGAAAATCATAAAGATTATCGGAAAGAAGAAAGACAAAGTTTAGAAAACAAAAGTGGATTATGTTATTGTTCAAGATGAAAAAAAGTGCGATATTCTGTAATCTTACGACGCAGTTGGTGTGGTAGTATGTACATGTTAGTGGAAAAGACTGGTCAAAATTTGTGGAAAATAATGTGTCAAAGAACTTGACATTCTGATAGTTATGTCTTCCCATTATGTACGAACAGATGTATTTGGCAAACTATATTTAGGGATATCAGTGGTTAGTTCAAAACCTAGGAAATCTAATGAGAAGTGGTAAATAAAGAGCCGATCAAGTGGTGGTGGCCTAATATGAAGACATCACGGTTTGTGTCGTTTTAATGTTCAATACCATTAAGTATTTATATAGTGCTCAAATTTATTTGATATTCATGTATGCTTACTCTTCATTTATCTTTACGTCAACGCTTGTTTCACCTATTAGCTCTGGACTCTCCATATAACGTATGTATCATATGTATGGTACTTGAATGATGTGAGGGTGTGTTGGATTTTAACTCGTGACATGACATTTAATCTGTGTAGAAAAAATGTCTTATGAGAATCGGTCATGGATGTACCGTGGAATAGTGAATGGAGTTGTGACAGAGGAGTTTAAAGACGGAGTTGACAGTTTTATTCAGTTTGTATTGAGTAATTCATCAGTAGCAGTTGATCCGATGGGTACCATCCGATGTCCGTGTTCGGCTTGTAAGAACAGAAAGTGGATATCAACATGGGATGTGCAGCATCATTTGTATACGAGAGGATTTGTTGCCCATTATGAGTTATGGTCGTCTCATGGTGAGTTGAATATTCAGTCGTCTACACAGCTAATTACTTTGCCTCCACAAGTACGTACGTAGACATGGTTGTCGATGCTGCTGGTCCAGAGTTCAATATTCATGAAGATCAAACAAATGAAGAAGTGCCGAATGATACAGCTCAAAGATTTTATCAGTTACTTCAAGATGCTGATGAGCCATTATGGGATGGTTGTGAGAAGCATACACGGTTGTCTGTAGTGTCGCAGCTACTGAATTTGAAAGCTGAATTTCATATGAACGAGAGTTATTTTGATCGGCTTCTCTTACTCGTCAAGAGTATGCTTCCTCAATCAGAGAGGTTACCTGATGCATGTCTGAATCACTGTATGTTGTACTACAAAGATGATGCAAATAAGACATCATGTTGTATGTGTAAGCATGATAGATTCAAGCCTAAGAGAGGGACAAGTCAAAGCAGAAGGATGTTCCGTATAAGTCATTGCGGTACTTTCCGATCACACCTAGATTGCAGCGGTTGTTCATGTCTTCGAAGATAGCTGGACACATGACTTGGCATGCGGAAAGAGTCCGTTGTGACGATCTTGAAATTAGTCATCCTACCGATGGTGAAGCTTGGGCTCATTTTAGCCGTACTCATCCTTACTTCTCAAGGGATCCACGCAACGTGCGGCTGGGTTTATGCACAGACGGTTTCAATCTATTCGGAGGCTCGGTGGCATCTTACTCATGTTGGCCAGTATTTCTAACACCGTATAACCTTCCGCCAGGCATGTGCATGAAGCGTGAGAATTTGTTCTTTTCATTGCTGATTCTGGGTCCAAAAGTCCAGGAAAAAATATAGACATATATCTCAGACCGTTGATTGATGAACTAAAATTGATATGGTCAGATGGGGTTCTCTCTTATGATGCATCCATAAAATATAATTTCAATTTGAAGGCTGCATTAATGTGGACAATAAGTGACTTCCCAGCGTACGGCATGTTATCTGGCTGGAGCACACATGGAGGTTGGCATGTCCTTATTGCATGGAGGATTCTAAATCATTTGTATTTAATCTAGGGGAAATCATGTTGGTTCGATTGTCACCGTCGGTTTCTATCGAGTGACCATCCTTTCCGAAAACAAAAGGATTCTTTTATGAAAAATATAATTGTGATGGAGGAGGTAGATATGGAACAGGTGTCTTGTGGAAAATGGCGAGGCGGGTCCAAAACTTACCGACTGTATCACAACTGCTTGGTAGTACCCGACAAATCCCCGGCTTTGGGAAGGATCACAATTGGGTGAAGCAAAGCATATTTTGGGAATTGCCTTATTGGTCAACACTTTTGATACGACATAACCTGGACGTCATGCATATAGAGAAGAATGTTTTTGATAATGTGTTCAACACAGTTATGGATGTCAAAGGCAAATCGAAGGATAACATCAAGCCACGAATGGATTTGAAAGTACTTTGCAGACGTCCAGAACTAGAGCTGAAGCATGTTAGTGGAAAAGTGGTGCAACCTAAAGCTTCATATGTGCTTGGGGCTAGACAGATTAAGGAAGTGTTGCAATGGTTGAAGCAATTGAGATTTCCGGATGGATATGTCTCGAATATTGCCCGTTGTGTAAATGTCAACGGGGAGAAAATATACGGAATGAAGAGTCATGACTGCCATGTTTTCATGCGAAGACTGATTCCACTTGCTTTTCGTGAGTTGTTGCCGAAGCAAATATGGGGAGCAATGACTGAGCTGAGTCAATTCTTCAGAATTTTATTTGCATCAGAACTCAGACTTCATGACTTGCAAAATATGGAGCAAAATATAATACAGACAGTCTACAAATTAGAGAAGATATTTCCTCCAGAATTCTTTGATTCAATGGAGCACCTGATCATCCATTTACCATATGAGGCTAGGGTCGGAGGACCAGTACAATTTCGATGGATGTATCCGTTTGAGAGGTATATTCCTATGTCTCAATTTATTCACATTACGACGATCTTTTATATTTCATATGTATTCATTTGAATTATTGTCGTAGGTGCATGCACGATCTTAAGATGAAAGTCCGCAACAAAGCACAAGTTGAGGGCTCCATTACCCAGGCGTACCTTATTGAAGAGATATCGAACTTTTGTTCGATGTACTTTGACACGGAGATCCGAACTCGACGCACTCAACCTCCACGTAATGATGATGGTGGAGATTCTAATGTGTCTGACCGACTTTCTGTGTTCAAGTGTCACGGGCGAGCATTTGGATATTCTTCTACTCACGCACTCGAAGATAGAGAGTTGGTAGCGGCAGAGATCTACGTATTTATGAATTTGCGTAGAACTAGACCCTTACATTGAGTAAGCTCTCAACACTAATGAAATACATCATTTGCGAGCAATACTGCAGTACTTAGAGGTTGTGTGACATTTACATTGCAGAGAGTTTGACTCGGTCATACTGCAACGAAATCCACGTCTGACTGACGTGCAGGTTGAAAAGGAACGAGAGAAGTCTTTTCCTACTTGGTTAAGATCTCTAGTAAGTGTAAAGATTTTGAAGCATTAGTGTTATGCTCTTATGCATACTTAGTTGGCATAATTTGTCATTGTCTGTCTCTTTTTTTAATAATATGTTGAACAAGGTTTGGTTACTGATTCAAGAGTACAAGAGATCAGTTATGGGCCCTCGAAGATTGTACGCGTCTATCCAGGCTACATTGTGAATGGATACCGATTTCACACGAGGGATTATGGACGGAATAAATCTACGATGAACAGCGGCGTATGTGTGAAGGGAAGTGCCTACAATGAAAATGAAATAGACTATTATGGCATTCTCGAAGAAGTCATTGAACTGTAATTTTTGGGACAAGAGTTGGCGGCTTCTACGCAGTTCAATGTTGATGATATAAATGAAACTATTTGCTTATATAAGGATAACGAACAGGAAGAAGTTGACCCAAATGCCCTTGAGCAGGAGGTGGAGTCTAATGTGGAGGAAGAGTCCCGGCATAATGAGGACGAATTCGAGGAGGATGACGAAAATGACGCTGAATTAAACATATCTTCAGCATCTGATGATGAATATAGATAATATACCCTACATTTTGTAAGAACTTCGTGTTGTTGTTAATTATATGTTATTCAATAGCTACTTCAAATTTGAGTGCTGATGACATGTTATATCTTTATTTATCTCAATAGAGATATGGTAGGTGGAGGACGGAGTCGGACGGTTTCCACGTCTGTAGGCCGAGGGTCCGCGTCCCCATCCACGACAGGTATATGCATATGTACACACAAGAGTTTTTATATTATTGTTCATATTAAATTCATATTTCCTAATGTACATACAATTTTGCAGGGACTGCCTCCTCGTCCACGTCGGTCGTCCCGGTGACAGGTATATGCATATGTACACACAAAACTCTACATATTATTGTTCAATTTAAATTCACGAGATCTAACGTACATACAATTATGTAGGGACTGCCTCCCCGTCCACGCCGTCGTCCCCGGTGACAGGTATATGCATATGTACACACAAAACTCTACATATTATTGTTCAATTTAAATTCACGAGATCTAACGTACATACAATTATGTAGGGACTGCCTCCCCGTCCATGCCAGTCATCCCGGCGATAGGTATACGTATATGTAAACACAAAACTCTATATATTATTGTTCAATTTAAATTCATATTTTCTAATGTGTATATAATTTTGCAGGGACCGCCTCCCCGTCGACCACGCGAGTAGCGCCACCTTTCCCTTCTTCCTCACCACCAGGTACATGTATGTTTCCATAGATTAGTATGTTTCTTTTCTTCCAATTTATACAAAAATAGCGTACTTAATTGTTTTCAACAGAGGTGGAGAGCCAGTATCTAGCAGCGGATGAGGAGTGGCCTCAGCTACCAGGACGGTAGCCATGTTGGATCTCAGGGTAAACTTGATCACTTCAAACTTACTGTATTTGTTATTTATGTTATACATTTCATGTACAAAATTAATGTGCAATTGCAGGGAGAAGATAGATCTCGGTTCTGCTTCCCGCTATATTATGACGCTGGTCCACGCACATATTCCAGGACCAGTGGATGCATGGAGAGAGATCCCGGTGCCCGTCCGAGATTGATTATTTGACATGTTCACAGTATTATTAATTTTTACTAATTTGAAGTCATTTATTTAATTACTATCTCTATTAGTGCAGACAGTTGAGTAATTTTAATTCTTTACAGCAGAGGTACGCGTTCACGAGACCTGAGGATATCCCTCGAGCTCGAGCCGTCTGGAAGTCTACTGCCCAGACTAATTTAAGAAAGTCGATGTGGGAGGCCCGAGACAAGGCAATGAAGACCACAGGCAACCGGGATCCTATGGCTTGGCTGGATTACAGCCCTGTTTGGCTGAGGAGGGACTATTGGGAGTTCCTTTGTGAGTGTTGGGCTACTGGACCATGGCAGGAGCGGTCACAGGCGGCAAAACGCAACCGATCAACTCATTCGGAGAAGAATGTGCATACTAGTGGGTCCGTATCTTATGCGACCCATAGCCAAAAATTGGTAAGCATATTATTATTCAATTGCTTAATACATTGATTATTATTGTGAAACTAACTAATTTTGTTGAATTGTAAACATCACGAGCTCGAGCGTGCCCCTACTTTTCGCGAGTTATTTGATTGGACTCATAAGCGGAAGGGGACGGCTGACTATGTCAGCGAGAGTGCACGCAAGATTGCTGTAAGTCAAGCTATAAATTTTGAATTCAATTAAGATATTAAAATAATTTGTTTTCAATAATTTTGTTTTAATTTGTTCTACAGGAGACCTATGACAGGACGATGGCGGATCGCTATGTAGAGGGCACTCCCCAGCTAGACATGGATCCGGAGGCTTGGGTCGACGCAGCGGGAGGGCCGAGGAAGGGTCGAGTGTACGGCTTTGGGGACAGCCTGGATACTACTCCAGTGTTGTCCTCATATGCGAGTTCGGTCGCTCCTCCGACATACGCAAGTTCATCTACTGCGCCACCCGTCAGTGGTGTAGAGGAGATTAGAACCCTCATTCGGGAAGAGCTACGGGAAGAGCTACGGACGCACTTCGGCGATATAGTTCAGTAGTTGATCTCAGCCATGCAGGGAGTACGCCCCTCACAGTCAGCCCCTCAGGTCAGTATTACTATTAATTTCATATACTTTGAATGAAATGAAACCACTAAAGAATGTCAAAACACAAGTTGAAATGATAGATCTAAAAAAACCCAAGTCTAAAGGGTCAAATCACACAACCCGAGGGTCCAAAATCCCAAATAGGGATATGATCGGCGTGCAGTTCGCTCCAACACGACCGGGTGGATTCAAATGACGTGTGCGAACTGACAGAATCTGATATGGATTCCCGGATTGGGTTGGGCGTTGAAATGACGGATCTAAAAAAAACCCAAGTCTAAAGGGTCAAATCACACAACCCGAGGGTCCAACATCCCAAATAGGGATCCGATCGGCGTGCCGTTTGGTCCGACACGACCAGGTCGATTAAAGTGACGTGTACGAACTGACGGAATCCGATTTGGATTCCCGGATTGGGTTGGGCGTTGAAATGACGGATCTAAAAAAAACCAAGTCTAAAGGGTCAAAACACACAACCCGGGGGTCCAAAATCCCAAATAGGGATCCGATCGGCATGCCGTTTGGTCCGACACGACCGGGTCGGTTAAAGTGACGTGTACGAACTGACGGAATCCGATTTGGATTCCCGGATTAGGTTGGGCATTGAAATGACAGATCTAAAAAAACCCAAGTCTAAAGGGTTAAAACACACAACCCGGGGGTCCAAAATCCCAAATAGGGATCCGATCGGCGTGCCGTTTGGTCCGACACGACCGGGTGGGTTAAAGTGACGTGTACGAACTGACGGAATCTGATTTGGATTCCCGGATTGGGTTGGGCGTTGAAATGACGGATCTAAAAAAACCCAAGTCTAAAATATTAAAACACACAACCAGGGGGTCCAAAATCTCAAATAGGGATCTGATCGGCGTGCCGTTCGCTCTGACACGACCGGGTGGGTTCAATTGACGTGTGCGAACTGACGAAATCTGATTTGGATTCCCCGATTGGGTTGGGCATTGAATTGATGGATCTAAAAAAAACCCAAGTCTAAAGGGTCAAAACACACAACCGGGGGGTCCAAAATCCCAAATAGGGATCTGATCGACGTGTCGTTCACTCCGACACGACCGGGTGGGTTCAATTGACGTGTGCGAACTGACGAAATCTGATTTGGATTCTCGGATTGGGTCGGGCGTTGAAATGACGGATCTAAAAAAAACTCAAGTCTAAAGGGTCAAAACACACAACCCGGGGGTCCAAAATCCCAAATAGGGATCTGATCGGCGTGTCGTTCGCTCCGACACGACCGAGGGGGTTCAATTGACGTGTGCGAACTGACGAAATCCGATTTGGATTCCCGAATTGGGTTGGGCATTGAAATGACGGATCTAAAAAAACCCAAGTCTAAAGGGTCAAAACACACAACCCGGGGGTCCAAAAACCCAAATAGGGATCCGATCGGCGTGCCGTTTGCTCCGACACGAACGGGTGGGTTCAATTGACGTGTGCGAACTGACGGAATCTGATTTGGATTCCCGGATTGGGTTAGGCATTGAAATGACAGATCTAAAAAAACCCAAGTCTAAAGGGTCAATACACACAACCCGAGGGTCCAAAATCGAAAATAGGGATCTGATCGGCGTGCCATTCGCTCCGACACGACCAGGTGGGTTCAATTGACGTGTGCGAACTGACGGAATCCGATTTGGATTCCCGGATTGGGTTGGGCGTTGAAATGACGGATCTAAAAAAACCCAAGTCTAAAAGATTAAAACAAAAACCCGAGGGTCCAAAATCCCAAATAGGGATCTGATCGACGTGCCGTTCGCTCCGATACAACCGGGTGGGTTAAATTAACGTGTGCGAACTGACGGAATTCAATTTGGATTCCCGGATTGGGTTGGGCGTTGAAATGATGGATCTAAAAAAAACCAAGTCTAAAGGGTAAAAACACACAACCTGGGGGTCCAAAATCCCAAATAGGGATCTGATCAGCGTGCCGTTTGCTCCAACACGACCGGGTGGGTTCAATTGACGTGTGCGAACTGACGGAATCCGATTTGGATTCCGGATTGGGTTGGGCGTTGAAATGACGGATATAAAAAAGCCCAAGTCTAAAGGGTCAAAACACACAACCCGGGGGTCCAAAATCAAAATAGGGATCTGATTGGCGTGCCGTTCACTCCGACATGACTGGGTGGGTTCAATTGACGTGTGCAAACTGACGGAATCCAATTTGGATTCCCAGATTGGGTTAGGCGTTGAAATGACGGATCTAAAAAAAACCAAGTCTAAAGGGTCAAAACACACAACCCGGGGGCCCAAAAACTCAAATAGGGATTCGATCGGCATTCCATTTGTTCCGACACGACCGAGTGGGTTAAAGTGACGTGTGCGAACTGACGGAATCCGATTTGGATTCCCAGATTGGGTTGGGCGTTGAAATGACGGATCTAAAAGAACCCAAGTCTAAAGGGTCAAAACCTACAACCCGGGGGTCAAAAATCCCAAATAGGGATCCGACCGGCGTGTCGTTTGGTCCGACACAACCGGGTCGGTTAAAGTGACGTGTACGAACTGACGGAATCCGATTTGAATTCCCGGATTGGGTTGGCGTTGAGATGACAGATATAAAAAAAAACCCAAGTCTAAAGGGTCAAAACCTACAACCCGGGGGTCAAAAATCCTAAATAGGGATCCGATCGGCGTGCCGTTTGGTCCGACACGACCGGGTTGGTTAAAGTGACGTGTACGAACTGACGGAATCCGATTTGGATTCCCGGATGGGTTGGCGTTGAAATGCCGGATCTAAAAAAAATCGAAGTCTAAAAGATTAAAACACACAATCCGGGGGTCCAAAATCCAACATAGGGATCTGATCGGCGTGCGTTCACTCCGACACGACCGAGTGGGTTCAATTGACGTGTGCGAACTGACGGAATCCAATTTGGATTCCCGATTGGGTTGGGCGTTGAAATGACGGATCTAAAAATAGTTTCTAATTCAACTTGAGAAATAATCAAATATTTTAAATTTAATTTTTGAAAATAATGTATGTATATTAATTTTATTAATGTTTCTCATATTAGTTTTTTTTTAATATAGGATCCTCCTCCGGCACCTGACGATCATGAGGCGAGGACAGCCGACGATCCAGCAGATCTGTCCTGATTTTTTGTATTTATTATTGTGTATGATTTTATATTTGTTATATTTTATGATTTTATGTTGATTGTGAGTATTTGTGAAATTTATGAATATTGTAGCAGGTTTGAAATCATTGTTATTTCTCTATTGTTTAAAAAACAAAATTACAGAACTTTCTGACTGCATTTCCGACGGATAGTAGTCCGTCGGAAAATAGATATTACCGACGGAAATCACCCGTCAAAATTTTGGTCTACAGTTCCGACGGATTGTTTTCCGATGGATTTGTTGGTTGGAATTTATCGACGGATATTCCGACAAAGTCCATCGATAAATACTGACCAAATTTCCGATGGTTTCAGTCAGAAATTTCCGACCCATTTTCCGATGGATATTTCTATCGGTATTTCCGACATATTTTCGACGGAATTTTTGCCGTCGGTAATTTTTGAACAGTTGTTTCCGAAGGATCAATTCCGACGACCGTTCGACGGAAAGCCGTCGAAAGTCTCTATTTCCGACGGATTGTCATCGTATTTTTGACGGATTGTGTCCGTCGAAAAGCCCGCATTTTCTTGTAGTGTTCACCCCCACTGCACCCAACAAGCCTAGATGCAAGCACTGTGACAAGCTGGTCACATTGCCGAGGAATGCTAGAGGAAGGTAGGCGCATGCCTACGTTGCGGGAGTCAAGAGCATCGTATTCTGTATTCCCCCCTGCTTAAAGAAAATGAGAAGCGTTCTATGGGACAGAAGAAACCAGGCAGACTGCAAGCCTTACAGAAAGTGGAGACCATTGAGGAAGGTGGAGTTGTGGAAGGTACTTTACCAGTATTTTCTCAGTCAGCATTTGTTTTATTTGATACCAGCGCAACACATCATTCATATCACAAGCATTTGCTGACACATTATGTAACAGTACGGTCGTTCGGATCTAGGTTTATCGGGTCTATGTGTGGTGCCCTTGACCAAGAGATGGTCAATGGGTTGTTTGTGTGGTTTCTGTGCACAGGGTAAGCAGTGTGGGCTGGATATGCCAGCCGATTTGCGTTGCTGGTTCACTAATTTGGAATGCGGCGGAGCCAGGCGATGCGATTTGAACGCGTTGGCCTTGCCCGACGCGATTCGGCGAACAGCCTCTGTGACGCGTGTCGCTCAGATCCTATGTGGCATCAGCTTGGGTGGACGCGTTTAAAGAAGTTAAAAGCGGCGTCTGCTCTGGACGTGATTTCGATCAGAGTTTTAAGTGTGTCGTTTTGCCCAGACAGAGCAGAAACTATTTTGTCCACGAAGGGGGGGGGGAGCTGCTTCGGGCTTCGCTGGCAATTTTTGGCAGCTTTCGACTTCGGATGGCTCTTGCGGCATGGGAACCACACAAGGACGATGCTCGGAGCATGGGCGTGCCGTTGGCGAGGAGGCTTTGGGGAGTTCTTTGACGTCTTCTTCTGCTAGGGAGACTTCCTACCCTATTTATATTTTAATGGCATGTTTAAATTGGGTTTAAGGGTTGGAGCATGTGAGGGTGGTTTGCCCTTGTTGAGCTTTATTCGTTTACAGCTTTAAATGGAAAGAGTGTTTGGTTTCTTGTTGGTTCTCTCATGGGGGAGAGTGGGTTCGGCCCGTGAGCTGAACCCACTGCCACTGTTAAAACACGTTCGGGACAGACAACGCGTTCATGTTGGAACGTGGCACGTTGAGTCGACACGTTTCTGGTTTTGTCTGTGCGCAGTGGCAGTGTTGGTATCCCGTCTGTTTGACCCGACATGTTCTAATGGAAATGCGTCGGTGTTGTCGGACGCAATTATATGTTGACCATTGGTTTGACCGGTTTGGTCTAGAGGTGTTGTGTCAGGCCGACGCAACTTGGTCGTGTCACTAAGGTCTGTCGCGACAGTATTTCGAACAGCGTGGGATGATTGACGCAATTCAAGTGTCGGCGGTTGTGTCCGACTCATTTAAGCTCCGAGGTTGATTATGGTGGTTGGCAGTGAGGGTCTTGTGTAGACCTAGCCCTGGTTTATTGTTAATCTTTAAATGTTATTGTGATGATTAATGTGTTAAGCGGTGTGTACGTTGCCATGGAGGTCACGGGGTGACCAATGACAGGTAAGGTTGTGTTGTGTTGTTGTGATACAAAGTATGTATCAGTGTAGGATGGCTTGAGGGTCATGTGGTGACCGGTGTTAAGCCAGTCCTAACACTCGTATATCATGGTTTTAAATAAAGGATTGTTTAGGTATGTATATCGTGGTTTGTGTGCTTACCGAGTCTGGTGGTCCGGTGCCTAATCCGGAATACCTCTTCAGTCAGGTACTCTAGGTTCCTAGGAGAGCCAGACACGTGTGTTGTGCTCGGGCATGTCCGGTACGTGTGTTCTCAGAGGTCTGAGCGTCTTCCTGGATACCCTCAATCTTGTGTTGAGTGGTACGTCCGACTGAGGGAAAGACGACTGAGGGGCAACGACTTGTGTTTCTGGGTGTGCAGTCGCTTGTAGCGCGCTCGTGGTTGGGGGTACGGACACCAGTAATCGACACTGGTCCCCAGCTAGTCCTGTAAACAGTGCCTCACTTTTGGGAGCTCGGCCGGAGTCCCTAAAGGTGCCAGGCATAGGCCTGCCGAGTGTGTGACCTACAAGTTGTGGTGTTGGTGGTCTCCACTATTCTTGGTTGTTGTTGTGGAGCAGCAGTTGGACCTTTCATCTGTGATTGCGAGACTAAGAGGTAGTTCTTGTGCTTTGTTATCTGGGTTGGATACTGGAGTCATGAACTAGTAGTTTGTTACCATGTAGTGGCGTCGTTTCCATTCCGATTCGTGTTTGGCCACTAGTTGTGGTTTGTGTGTAATCTGTTGGTTAAGATTATAACTGTTGTGGTGTGCCCTGAAGGAGGCACGGTTCTGTGGTTTAGTGTTGTACCTCATGGTAGCAGGTACATGTACCCCTCGAGGGTAGTGTTGTGTTGTGGTACGTGAGTCTCGTCCTCAGTCGATGTTGAGGTGTGACCGTGTGTATTGTGGAGATCTTGCAGTGTGGTTCTCCACGTCCTGTGTGTTTCTAGTTATGGTTTGGTATGCGAGTATTGGTTGGTTGTCGCCAATCCCATTACTCTGTGTGTGTGGTTTGCCTGTGAGACTGTAGCCTAGGCAGTGGTTTGCCAGTGAGGCTTGTGGTCGAGGTGTTTCAGTTGAAGGGTGGACTCGCGGTGCTAAGCTAGTCTTGTGTTTCCTTTACTTTTCGAGGACTGGGTTTAGCTGGTGTGTTGGGATTAGTGGTTATTTAACATGCTTGCGTGTGCATGTTATGCTTCGGTTGCCGGTGTTGCCAGTGAGACCCTTTGGGGTTGAGGTCTCTTAGTGTAGTTGTGCTTTCCTTGTGGGAGGTCCCTACTGAGCCAGTGACTTGTTGATGCTCACTCCCTTACAGATTGTTTTAGGTGTTGGCCGACTCTGACGGGTGTTGGCCGACATTGGCGTGGTTTACAGGGGAGTAGTGCATACTTCTACCATCAACAGTAGAGTAGTTGAGTCGTTTGAGCTTGTACTCCCTCGAGGTATGCCCCAGGTAGTTGTACTCTTTAAATTGGACATGTAAAATTGTAATGGGACTTTTGTAGATTGTGGTTTACAATTATATACACTTGTACTTTCCTGTGTTATATAGTGTACTTACAGTCTTTTATATTCTTACTGGACACGTGTTAGTGATATCCCTTGCGAGACTTCAGTTCGTTCGCGGGAGACGGATCTGGATATGGACCCTTATTGGGTATAAATATCCAGAGCCGTTACAGTTGGTATCAGAGCAATGGTCCAGTTAGAATATGAAAAGACATTGAAGGTACAATGTCCCAATACATGGATTAATGTCCACTGCTGGTAGTAAGTCTACGGTTTTACGTAATTTAAAATGGTTTTCATGTAAGTTTTGTTATGTGAATTATATATGTTGGTTAGGCAGCTGTTGGTAGTAGTAAGAACAAAGATGATTATTAAGAAATGCAGTTTGTGGAAAGTGAAAGATTATGAAAAAGGTTGTGTGTAAACCTAGTAGATGCTATACATGGCAGAAAAATGGTAGGATTAAAGACAGAAATTCAGTGTGTCAAAGGCCAGTTAAGTTGTGTAAAGAATCCACATTCATGAAAATTGGAAAGATTAGGGATTTCAGTTATGAAATCTAGGAAGAATGTTTTAGTGAGAAACAGAAGTGACTAGAGATAGAGATAAAGGAAGATATCATGGAATAGCAAAGGAAACAGAGTTGTAATGAGGAATAGAGCAGTATGAGATAGAGATGATTCAGTGTGCATTAGTGGCTGAGAACCTCAACAGAGGTGATCATTGTGTTGAGATTTGTGTCAGTTGCTATCAAGGAATAGTTTGGTGAACAGTGTGATTAGAGTGGTAAGGAAAAAAAAATTGGGGATAAATGTATAAGGATCAGCCCAGATGAAAAAAATGATAGCAGAGGTACAAGAATTGTGGCATCCATATCACATTAGTGTGTGATTAGCATTGGTTGCATCCGTGAGTTCGGGAATAGAGAGTGTACTGAATAGTGATGGTGTCAAGAAATTGTGATAATAGAGATTTATAAAAGAAAGTGCTGAAGTTGAGTAAAGAAAGAGCAAATAAGGATCAGTGTACGGTAGGGTTTCAGCTGAGATTTTTAAAAAGAAAGATATCTGCGTGGTAATAATTGTTTGTGAAGGTTCTGCAGAAGACTTTATTGAAGACTGCAGAATTAGTAATGTTTAGAAGCTATGCTTCGTTACGGAATCAGGCAGAGCAGATTATGGAATTTAAAAGAGATATGTCAGAGTTTGGCTGGGGCAGAACATGAATGAAAAGAAGATTAGATGGTAATAAGAATTACAGTGGGAAGGATGTATTGAGGCTAGCCAGTTAGTAAAGTGCTTCAGAGGAGTACACCGCGGTTGTAATATTGGTAGTTGGCAGAATATGGACCAGAAAAGAAAGAGTGAAGCAATTAATGAAAAGAATGGAAATAGATGGTTGAGAAAATGATCAGAAAGGATTTGTAGGTTTGTGTATAGAAAATGAAATTTAAAATTGAGCAGAGGTATTTGTGGAAAACATTTCTGAGGTAATGTAAAAAGAAAATGGGCAGATCAGTTAAGGAACAGTGAATATGGCCCAGTATAGCAGAATAGAACCGAAAGAGAGAAATGTGATGCAGAAAATTGGAATGGCGAAGCACAGAAAGAGAAAGAGATGAGATAAGTAAAGATGAAAATGATTTAAGAAAGGAATATAGTGAGCAACTGAACAGTGAAAAAGACTTGAGGGAGATGGCATACGATGGAAAAAGAGTTAGTCAAGAGAAATATAGAATTTGTGGAAAATAGTCAGCGCAGTATTATATGAGATAAGAAATTGCAGAGTTAAAGTGACGAGGACAGTATTTTGGAAATAATGAAGAGGTAGTGTGAAAAATTAGCTAGAGAAGATGGTTTAAAGACAAGACAGGTACAAGGCGAGCTAGATGTGCCAGTAGTCATAAGTCCGAGTGCAGAATTTAAAAATAAAGCCCAAGTAGATTTGATATATAAAGAAAAGTGGATCAGCAAACTTCAGTGTTTCAGGCCAGTGGTAGTTGGTTGAGCAGGATAATAGAAAAAATACGTGAAATGAGAATTGAGTCCAGTTGGGATTTGAGAAATAGTGAAAGTGGAAAGCAAATAAAAAACTGTATCAGAAATAGATTTATGAAAGATTGTGCCGAGTGGTCAGTATGATCAGAATAGTGCAACAGAAGCGTAGTGGGGCTATACCCACAGGTTCATTTGTTCGAAAGGGGAATTGCATATTTTGACACCAATGGGCAAGAGATCAAGAAATGTAAGAAATATGAGTTAAAGAAATGCAAGACGAATAGCATGAAAAAGTAGAAAATTCAGAAAAAGATAATGAGTTTTCTGTGGAAAAGTTAGCAATTGAGAGTATAAAAGAGAAGAAAGAAAGAAGATAAAGCATAGAACAGTTGACCATCATGATTAGAGAAGATATGGCACTGCAGAGTGCGAAAAAAATAAGATGGTTTAAATGGCAATGAGAATATAAATATAGATGGGGCAAAATAACAATAGGCAATAATAAACACAAAATGAAAAGCACCGGAACGCGTTTGAGAATTGAAAGAGGTTATGACATGGTAAAGCATCATAGTGGAGTAGTGTTTAGTAAACAATTTGAGGAAGTAAAGCGGCCTAGAAAGGAATATTGTAGACTCAGTCAGGAAAGTGTGGAAACAGGTTGAGTCAAAGGAGATAAAGCGCCAACGGCAAGTTAGAATGACTACCATTGAAAAGTGGAGAACGGTAGAATGATATAAAGAGCAGAGAAAAATGAAGAGGATGAAAGGGAACGGTAAAGCAGGAAAGGTATGAAAATGAGCAGATCAAGGTAGTCCGCGTGCAGTGATTTGAAAGACAAGAGTAGAGAAAATGTATCCTACCTGATCTGTATAAGGTTTAATTTCTTTTTACGTGATAGTTGGGTTTACCGTGGTTTCACCCTAAATGTCGAGGACGACATTTCTTTTTAGGTGTAAGTAATGTAACAGTGCGGTCGTTCGGATCCGAGTTTATCGAGTCTATGTGTGGTGCTCTTGACCAAGAGATGGTCAATGGGCTGTTTGTGTGGTTTCTGTGCACAGGGTGAGTAATGTGGGCTGGATATGCCAGCCAATTTGCGCTGTTGGTTCACTGTTTTGAAATGCGATAGAGCCAGGCAACGCGATTTGAACGTGTCGGCCTTGCCCGACGTGATTCAGTGAACCGCCTTTGTGACGCGTGTCGCTCGGATCCTATATGGCGTCAGCTTGGGTGGACCCGTTTAAAGAAGTTAAATGCGACGTCTGCTCTTGACGCGATTTCGATCAGAGTTTTAAGTGTGTCATTCGCCCAGATAGAGCAGAAACTACTCTGTCTGGCGAAGGGGGGGGAGGGGAGCTGCTGCGGGCTTCTCCGACGATTTCTGGCGGCTTTCGACTTCGGATGGCTCGTGCGGCGTGGGAACCACGCAAGGACGATGCTCAGAGCATGGGCATGCCGTCAGCGAGGAGGCTTTGGGGCGTTCTTCGACGCCTTCTTCCGGTAGGGAGACTTTCTACCCTATTTATAGTTTAATGGCATGTTTGAATTGGGTTTTATGGTTGGAGCATGTGAGGGTGGTTTTCCCTTGTTGAGCTTTATTCGTTTACAGCTTTAAATGGAAAGAGTGTTTGGTTTCTTGTTGGTTCTCCCGTGGTGGAGAGTGGGTTCGGCCCGTAAGCTAAACCCACTGTCACCGTTGAAATGCGTCCGGGACAGATGATGTGTTCATGTTGGAACACGGCACATTGAGTCGACGCGTTTTTGGTTTCGTCTGTGCGCAGTGGCGGTGTTGGTATCCCATCTATTTGACCCGACGCATTCTTATGGAAACACGTCAGTGTTGTCGGACGCGATTATATGTTGACTATTGGTTTAACCGGTTTGGTCTAGAGGTGTCGTGTCGGGCTGACGTGACTTGGTCGCGTCACTAAGGTCTGTCGCGACAGCATTTCGAATAGCGTCTGGGATGATTGACGCGATCCAAGTGGTGGCGGCTGTGTCCGACGCGTTTAAGCTCCAAGGTTGATTTATGGTGGTTGGGTAGTGAGGGTCTTGTGTAGACCTCGCCCTGGTTTATTGTTAATCTTTAAAGGTTATTGTGATGATTAATCTGTTAAGCGGTGTGTAGGTTGCCATGGAGGTCACGGGGTGACCAATGACAGGTAAGGTTGTGTTGTGTTGTTGTGATACAAAGTATGTATCAGTGTAGGATGGAGTGAGGGTCACGTGGTGACCAGTGTTAAGCTAGTCCTAACACTCGTATATCGTGGTTTATAAATAAAGGATTGTTTAGGTATGTATATCGTGGTTTGTGTGCTTACCGAGTCTGGTGGTCCGGCGCCTAATCCGGAATACCTCTTCAGTCAGGTACCCCAGGTTCCCAGGAGAGCCAGGCATGTGTGTTGTGCTCAGGGCATGTCTCGGTACGTGTGTACCTCAGAGGTCTGAGTCGTCTTCCTAGACACCCTCACTCTTGTGTTTGAGTAGTATGTCCGGCTGAGAGAAAGATGACTGAGGGGCAGCGACTTGTGTTTGTGGGTGTGCAATCGCTTGTAGAGCGCTCGTGGTTGGGCGTACAGACACCAGTAGTCGACACTGGTCCCCAGCTAGTCATGTTTCCAGTGCCTCACTTTTGGGAGCTCGGGCCAGAGTCCTAAAGGTTCCAGACATGGGCCTGCAGGGTGTGTGACCTACAGGTTGTGGTGTTGATTGGTCTCCACTTTTCTTGGTTGTTATTGTGGAGCGACAGTTGGACCTTTTGTCCGTGATTGCGAGACTAAGAGGTAGTTCTTGTGCTTTGTTGTCCGGGTTGGATACTGGCGTCATGAACCAGTAGTCTGTTCCCGTGTAGTGGCGTCGTTTCCGTTCCGACTCGTGTTTGGCCATTGGCTGTGGTTTGTGTGTAATCCGTTGGTTAAGATTGTAACCATTGTGGTGTGCCCTGAAGGTGTCACGATTCTGTGGTTTAGTGTTGTACCTCATGGTTGTAGGTACATGTACCCTCGAGGGTAGTGTTGTGTTGTGGTACGTGAGTCTTGTCCTCAGCAGATGTTGAGGTGTGACCGTGCGTACTATGGAGATCTTGCGGTGTGATTCTCCACATGCTGTGTGTTTCTAGTTATGGTTTGGTATGCGAGTATTGGTTGGTTGTCGCCAATCCCATTACTCCGTGCGTGTGGTTTGCCTGTGAGACTGTAGCCTAGGCAGTGGTTTGCAGGTGAGGCTTGTGGTCGAGGTGTTTCAGTTGAAGGGTGGACTCGCGGTGCTAAGCTAGTCTTGTGTTTCCCATACTTTTCGTGGACTAGGTTTATCCGGTGTGTTTGTGATTAGTGGTTATTTAACATACTTTTGTGTGCATGGTATGCTTCGGTTGCCGGTGTTGCCAATGAGACCATTTGGGGTTAAGGTCTCTTAGTGTAGTTGTTCTTTTCTTGTGGCAGGTCCTACTGAGCCAGTGACTTGTTGAGGCTCACTCCCTATAGTTGTTTCAGGTGTGGCCGACCTTGACGAGTGTTGGCCGATATTGGCGTGGTTTACGCGGGAGTAGTACAGACTTGTACCACCAGCAGTAGAGTAGTTCAGTCGTTTGAGCTTGTGCTCCCTCGGGGTATGCCCCAGGTAGTTGTACTTTTAAATTGGACATGTAAACTGTAATGAGACTTTTGTACATTGTGGTTTACAATTATATACACTTGTACTTTCCTATGTTTATATTGTACTTGTGGTCTTTTATATTCTATTGGACACGTGTTAGTGATATCTCTTGCAAAACTTCGGTTCATTCGCTGGAGATAGATCTGGATATGGACCCTTATTGGGTATAAATATCTAGGGCCGTTACACATTAAATGTTTAACCTGTGTCTATGGGAACTGAATTACCTGTTACAAATCTTAGAGCCCAACTGAATAAATATTTTCCATTAGCTAATGTGAAGATTGGTGAACTAAATCTTAGAGCTGATCTAATCTGTATGCCCATAGAGGGCTACGATGTCATATTGGGAGCCGATTGGCTGTCCACTTATGGGGCTATTGTAGACTGTAGAAGAGGGAAGATTACATTTAATGAATTCCCTAAGCTGACCTTTATGAGACGTAGACACAAGAGGCACTTGTCTCTCGTTTCTGACATTAAGGCACATAACATGATAAGAAAGGGTTGTGTGGCATTTCTTACCACCATAGTAGTTGAAAAGAAAGCATCCAAGATATCAGATATACATATAGTGCAAGGGTACCCCGATGTGTTCCCCGATGAGCTGCCAGGCATTCCACCTGAACGAGATGTGAACTTCTCAATTGATCTAACACCTAGAGCTGCACCGGTGTCACGTCAGCCATATAGAATGTCTCCTTCCGAATTAAAGGAATTGAAGGAGCAGTTAATGGAATTGCTGGAAAAGGGTTTTATTAGACCAAGTACTTCTCCTTGGGGAGCACCCGTTCTGTTTGTCAAAAAGAAGGACGGATCCATGAGATTATGCATGGACTACAGGCAGTTGAATTACCTCACTATCAAGAACAAATACCCTCTACCTCATGTTGACGAGTTGTTTGATCAATTATCAGGAGCTAATTTTTTCTCTAAGATTGCCCTTAGATCGAGATATCATCAGATAAGAATTAAGGATGTAGATATTTACAAGACGGCTTTTAGGAGCAGGTACGGTCATTATGAATTTGTAGTCATACCTTTTGGAGTAACCAATTCACCTGCAGCTTTTATGCAATTGATGAACATCATCTATCGGCCATACCTCGACAAATTCGTCGTGGTCTTTATTGATGATATTCTCATATACTCAAAGACCAAGGAAGAGCATGAGGAGCAACTGAGGATCGCTCTGCAGATCTTGCGTGACAACAAACTCTACGCCAAATTGAGTAATTGTGAATTCTGGCTCGAGGAGGTGTCATTTCTAGACCATGTCATATCAAAGGAAGGTATAGTTGTGGATCCTTCCATGGTCGAAGCTGTCCTAAACTGGGAGAGACCCACCAATGTCACCGAGATTAGAAGCTTTCTTGGACTGGATGGCTACTACAGGCGGTTCATAAAAGACTTCTCCAAGATAGCTGTACCTCTGACTCGTCTTATGCGAAAAGAGAACCCTTATGTCTGGAGCAAGGAATGTGAGAAAAGCTTTCAGAAATTGAAGCAATGCTTGACATCTGCACCTGTCCTCACATTGTCAGTCGAGGGCGAAGAATTTTCAGTCTACACTTATGCATCTAGAATCGGTCTAGGCTGGGTTAAGCAGAATGAAAAGGTGATAGCTTATTCATCAAGACAGTTGAAGCCACATGAGGTCAATTACCCTGTCTATGACCTAGAACTAGCTGTTGTGATGTTACACTTAAGATATGGAGGCATTATCTTTATGGGGAACAATCATTGTCTATTCTGATCATAAGAGTTTAAAGTACTTATTTTCCCAGAAGGAGCTCAATATGCGACAAAGGAGATGGCTGGAGTACCTAAAGGACTTTGATTTCAATATCCAATACCACCCAAGTAAAGGTAATACAGTAGTTGATGCACTCAGTAGGAAGCCATTAGCATCCTTATCTTGTTTAGTCATGAGTGAGATGCAACTATTGGAGGAATTTGCCAATCTGAATTTAAACATTGAACAGAGAAGTGATCAGGTGTTAGTGGCCAACCTTAGAGCTCAACCCAACATCCTTGTCGAGATCAGGGAGCAATAAGCTAATGATCCATTTCTAATCTGAGTCAAAGAAACCATAGCTGATAGACCCGATTTCTCCATCACTGAGGATGGGAGATTATTATTCAGGGCAGGACATGTGTGCATGACATTGAAGAGTTAAAAAGGAAGCTGATGGATGAAGCCCACAAGACTAAGTATACAATTCACCCAGGCGCAACCAAGATGTACCAAGACATGAAAATGTCATTTTTGTGGCCCAACATGAAGTGTGAGGTGGCTGAGCATGCCGCACACTGCCTCACATGTCAACAAGTAAAAGTAGATCATCGACGTCCTACGGGTGTACTCAAACCCCTAGACATACCAGAATGGAAGTGGGAGAGTATTGGCATGGATTTCATCATGGGTTTACCCCGAACTCGTGGTGAGACTTGATGCTATTTGGGTCATAGTAGATCGATTGACTAAGTCCGCACATTTCCTAGCAATCAAAAGTACCTAGAGCGTTGATGTGTTAGCAGCCCTGTATCTAAAAGAGATTGTGAGACTACATGGAGTTCATGTGTCCATAGTCTCAGATCGTGACCCCGATTCACATCCCGATTCTGGAATGGACTTCAGACTGTCTTAGGCACAAAAATTAATTTTAGCACAACATTCCACCTATAGACGGATGGGCAGACTGAAAGAACAAATCAGATCGTGGAGGATATGCTATGAGCCTGCACTATAGATTTTGAGGAGTACTGGAATGAATCATTGTCATTAATAGAATTCGCCTACAATAACAGCTAAAAGGACAACATTAAGATGGCTCCATTTGAAGCACAATACGGAAGAAGCTGTACATCGCTAGTTTGCTGGAATGAGGTAGGTGAACAACAATGGTTAGGACCAAACACGGTACAGAACACTAGTAGAGATATACAAATCATCAGAGATAGGATTAAAATAGCTCAGACTAGGCAGAAGAGCTACCCTGGTGTAATCACGGGGAATGTGCACCCCAAAGACACGCAACATGATATTAAATCTAATAATATGGAAATAAGGAATGTGATCGTCACCTAGATAGTTGCCATAAATAAGAATTAAGTAAGCTAATTATGCTAGGAACAGGAAAGAGGACAGTGGACTTACTGAGATCGCGACGGGTGACCCCGTCGCGATGGGTTGTTATCGCGATACTCGTATAGGGCGTGTCTATGCTGTCGCGTCGCCCTCCTCTGCCGCATCCTCTGCAATGTGGGAGAATGATGGTTGGGACCTTCTTCCTACCCTCCGGCCGGCCAGAGGACAAGAGCCGCTCGTGGATTTTCGCTTGGGTGCTTGCCAAAACAACGAAAACAAGAATAAAAACCAGTTAGACTATGTTAAGTGTAGTAGCTATTCTTAAATGAAAGAAAGATGTGGAGCATGGAGGGAACGGACCTGGGATGTGGTTTTTTAAACCCTTGGGTAGTAGGAAAACGTGGGGAGGAATATGCATGGGGAGAAATCATGGAAGAGGAGAAGGAGGAATCCTAACTCATGTATACATGTGTAAAATGTGGAAAAGAAAGTAAAAATCAAAACTAAATAGATACTGCCCCGTTTGATGTGATTCTAGTTGGAGGTCAGAGAGGAGGATGTCGTGAACAACTTTCATGAAGACATCTTGAAGAGATCTGGCCTGGTTTGGGCTGTGGAAGAGACGATAATCCGCATGTGCAGATCTCGATATGAGAGAGAAAGTGAAGATCAATCTACTATAACTTTTTGCACAAGCCACCAATCGATGCGATTCCACTTCAAATTGAAGAGGGCTCTGTGGGGAGAAACTTTGATGAAGAAACCTCGAAGAGATCTGGCCTAGCTCGATCTCCACAAGCAATGCAAGCACTGCTGGTCCTGGAGGCGATATGAGAGAGAAGAGGAGAGAGAAAGAAGGAAAACGGGAAGAACAATTCTCCTCTGCATTGGGGACGATGGGACCTCGTGAGCAGAGCCTCCAGGAACCTCTCCTTGTAGTGGTAGCCTTCTTCTATCCCCTAGAGAGTCCTAGGATGTGTTCAAGTGAGAGATAGAGTCCAATCCCGAGTTTAGAGAGATAGTCTAAGTTGTGGGAGAGTTTGAGAGTCTATCTCGAGTTTGGATGGGCTTGGGGGCTCCCTAGGGATGAGGATAGGAGGTGTGGGTCGTAATCAAACTCAAAGGGACTTTAGATAGACTCTAGGATGGAAGGATAAGCCGAAAATCACGTAAAAATATGTTTACGTGCATGGCGCTGTCGCGTCGGATCGTGGGGTCGCGTCCTTGTCGCGACCATGCACCAGGTCGCGACTATAAGACAGTCCGTGTAGGTCCCACGAAATGGGCCATAACTCTCTACACATATATCGGATGGACGATCCGTTTATTGCGTTGGATTCTAGACTCTGAGGGCTACAAAATGATAGTATGATATGCCAAATTTGGATTAGAAATGTGGACGTTATGAGCTCTCAAAGTGAAGGCATGTTCATAGGATTGGGCAGATTGCACAGTTTTGATGTTTCAAGTAGATCTTGGCCATGGGCTTGAGAATGGGCTTGAAATTAAGGGTAAATGAGATCATGATGGGCCAAAGAAGGACTCCAAAGTGATGACCAATTTGGGACATCAATGATATGAACAAGAAATATGTCCAACTTATAGGCCAAAAACGGGTGTCTACAGATTGTCCCTCCTTGATGCCCACTTTGCAAGGGAGCGAAGCGGAAAGAGAGCGAAGTGTAATGAAATGGAATGAAGCGAGGATGAAGAAGAGTGGACTAAAAAGTGGGCATCAAGATAAAAGAGACACCCGTCACAAACAATAAGTGATAGAAATTCTCAGGAAGACTCTGAACAAACCACAAGGAAGGGCGAGCACGGACGGCTCCTGTCTGGAACGACAAAAAAAGGAAAGCAAAAGACGGATGATCAACCTCTTCATTAAGAGGTACCCTAGCCGATTGGCCTGCAGATTTCATCTTGGGAGGACATGTGCGTGCCAGGCGGGTCACGATGATGCAAGGCCTGGGAGCGGTTAGCAACCAAGACGGATCAGGGGGAATATTTAAGCTGATTTGGATGAAATGAGGGAGTAAATTCCAGACAGGAGTCGTACTGGCCAACTGGTCTAAGTGACTAGTTCAAAGAAGACCTTCAAATTGTGAGTGGAATATGATTTCTTGTTCAAGAAACTTAAGCATGATTGACCATGACCAGGGAAGCAACATTTGACAAATCATGAGGTATGAAGCTCAAAGTCCTATATGATGCATGCTGGGCTAAAATAAAAGAAATTATCAAATCAATATGCAAAGAAAGAAAAAATAGAAAATACTCAAGGATAATAGTGCTAAAATGAATAAGAATGGTCAAGAAACTACCTGCAACGACAGTGTAGGCTGAATCCATCGTTCCCAACTTATTTAACTCAACGGCTATCAGCGATTAGCAATGTGCACCTAGATCATCACTGTTTTTGTTGAAGGGGAACTCAGATCCCAAAACACATTGAAAACTAGTCAGTCCTTGAGATAATATAGTAGCATATATATATCATATAGTAATGCAAGGAGAAGGGATAGCGATACTTATCTGAACTTACCTGTGGAGCGCAGAACTCGCCATTTTTTGGGTTTTGCTTTTTATGATTTTTTTTTGGTTTTTTTGTGTAAATGAAGCAATAAACCAAGCACTAAACAAGCTAACAACAACAAGCATAAACAACTCAGTCATCCACATGATTGAAACAAAGCACTGAAGAACCGCTAGGTTCACACATAGAGAGTCCTCTCATGGAGCCATTGAGGGAGAATATGTATGGGACTTGGGAAGGACTTGGTGGGATAATGAGTTTGAAATTCAAATCATGGGTGGAACTGAGAAGGAGAGACAGATCGTAAAGATGATGTGAGCAAGACTCAGACAAAAGTAATGAAGAAATGTGGAGATCTGAACGATCAATGCTTGGGAGCCAATGTACCTACCACTTAGCATGTATGATATATCTGCTCATTTTTGTTATTTTTAGTTTGAAAACATTTGATTTTTTGTTTTTGGAGTTTTGAAATTATTTGATTTTTTAGATTTTTGGTAATATTTTTTTATTTTGAAAATATTTGATTTTTTTGGATTTTTGGCAATATTGATTTTTTGGGATTTTTGGCAATATTGATTTTTTGGGATTTTTGGCAATATTTGATTTTTTTGGATTTTTTGCAATATTGATTTTTGATATTTTGGCAATATTTTTTTAGATTTTTGGCAATATTTAATTTTTGGATTTTGAATAACGCCTAAAGCCGACGTTAGCCCTTGCTAAAAAGACACATAAGACGGAAAGTACTCACCCTTGCTACTACAGCACTAAAGTATGATCAAACTACTAGCAAGGGGTCCCCATTCATTCCTCTTTCATTAAAGACCACCAAAAGGTCGGATGTGCATTAAGATGGTGGCGTCCTGTAGATGATTGCCCCTAGCTTGTGGTGCCACTACGAAGGCCATACTCGGGAGACGACCCAGCCTTATAGAGAGAAAGAGAAGAAAGTTTGGGGATAAGTCTAGTGTAGGTTTTAAAGGACAAATTAGGCTTAGCTTCATTCCACGGCATACCTCTTAGAGGTTCAATCTGTTGAAGAGGGACTTTTAGTCACTTTATTGTGCCTGTTTCTTCTTTGGGGCATGCGTACGATCGGGCTCAAGGGTGTCCCGCGGAGAACTATACTGCCACTCTTTGCCATGCCCCTATTCCTTGATTTTCTTTCATTTGTTCTTCTCACTTTTATTTGGCTTTTCTTTTGCAGGCCTAATTGACCGTCCCTATTTGAGATTTCCTCTCATCAAGGTGTGCTTAGGTCGGTCGCCTCGCCTAAATAGTCTTTTTGCCTTTACACTTCGACCGAGGAAAGAAGAGAATAGCTTTTGCACCACCTAGGTATGGCCTAAATAGCAGCGATGTTTGCTAGAGGAGCCGACTAAGGTTGCCATGTGAGTGTGTGATGATCCTTGCTAAGGTGCCTTAATGACAGGAAATGAACATCGGTTCTTAGTGCGGAGCAATCTCTAGCCTGAGTGTGCAGAAGCAAAATAAACCTAAGACTGACTCGACCACTCTAGTTGTGAATTGAGATGACTCTCTTTGATGTCTTTGTGATGAAACAAAATTTACATCATTATTTGGTGAGCAACACGACCCCTTTATTGAAAGAGCGACCTGCATTAGTCTTTGAACGTTGATTTTGGTTGATTTTAATTAGCTCATTTGCAGGAAACCAGGGAAATAGGGATCAGTAAAAAAATATGAGTCAACTCAACACAAACAAGAGGGAGACAAAACTCTACATGAATATGAGGGATAAGAACCTTTCAACAAAAGAATTTACAAAGAAGGGAAAGAATGTTAGTGAGGACTAAAGCCTCGAAAACAATGAGAAAAAAGGTCAGAACCCCGAATAGGGAGTGAGGGAGGAATCAGGTCAGGCCCGTGAGCAAGAGGGGTGGAGGAAAGAACTGTAGAATGGAGGGTGGAGGATCTAGTGGATCAGAAGGTGAAGTGGAAGGAAGGGAATCAGAACCAAGATTGGATGTCCCTGAAGGATGTGGGCCCGGCCTACAATCAGGAACTTGGGTGGAAGAGGAAAAGGGGAATCCTGAGCACTAGGAAGAAAGTCAGGTGACCAGGTGGATATGGAGAGAAAACCTGGGAACCCCGAGGGTGATTCTGGTGGCTCAGGAGGAAGAGATAAGTGAGGGTCCAAAGACCCTAAAGGAGTAGGAGGGGAATAATGCGGCACCAGTCCAGAATTGGGAGATCGAGCTCCTCCTCTGGGAACCAGATTGACCAAAATGAGTAGTATTGAAAGATCAAGGTCAGGAGATGACAAGATAGGGAGATTGATATTTTTCTTGAAGAATTTCAATCTTGATCTCAGCCTCCTTTGCTTCTTGGCAGATTTCTTCTTGTGACGCCACAACTTCTTTGCTCTCACAGATAGATACGACGGTTTCATCTTGACATGTCTACTTAAATAGCGGGACCAGGAAGCAGATGGCCTCGCTCTTCTCTGCAGCCACACAGCTCTCTCATAAATTATAGTCGTCATGACTACCGTGTGCGCACTTGCCCCTTGGCTATCATTTGCATATCCAACCTTTATAGAACCCATGGGGGAACGCCATAAATTGACATCTTCATTAAAAAGGATTCCTTTGATAGGTAGATAGTGCAGACCCATGGGAACTTGATGCGCGGCACCATAAGCTTGAGACTTGGCATCTTGGCGTGACAATCTAGCATGAAGACCAACTCCCTTGACAGTTGAAGAGGGGAGGCTTCTGGGAGTGTGATGGGTGGCACTAGCACGGCCAACTGACTAACAGGCTGAGGTAAATTGCAAAGGACTCTTGGCAAAACCTTGAGTGTGTTCTTGGTGACATAGCAATGTGCCCCTGGTCAGGTTGAAACATGGCAAGGAGGGCTTTGGATGCTTCGGGCAGTGTGACTTCTTGCCCTTAAGTGACAGCGGATTCATGATGGCCTTAGCAGCCGCGTGAGATAGCACGACGTTTGTAGAGAACCCCTTCTCTTGACCAGACATATGCAAAATAACTGAGCGAGGAGTGATGATGGCATTAATGGTAGCATTTCCAACAAGCAACGTAATGGCTACCGTCCCCGCTTTGGACCTGGATGGCACTAGGGCCTGGGAACTCTTTTTGACAGTGCTCTTTTGAGGAGATGAAGGTTCATCCTTCCTGAGTGTGCCTGAGATAAGGACACAGACCGGCATGCGACTGATGTAGTTGTAAGGGTCGAAACACATGACCGGAACTGGGCTACCTTCACTCAGTCCATCTTGCATAGGGGAAGTAATTTCAAGGCATGCTGCAGGTGATGCACACCTGCTCCATTGGGATGTGGTGATAGGATGTATGGTGGCTATGGTGGGTTCGTCGGATGCAGATGGCTTAATGTGAGGTGATCGGATGATGGCAAGGATAGGCTCGTGCGGAGAGAGCTCTTCCTCCAACTCAGAGGCTGAAGCAGCCTTACTTGGGAGTAGGAAACTCTTGCTCGGGCTCAGAGGTGAGTGGAGCTTGCTCAAGCCTTGGTGTCGTGGTGGTGGTTTGCTCAGGCGTAGGTGGTGGTGGCATAGAGAGAATGGCAATAGGTAAGGATGTTGGGTTTAGAGTAGATGAGGGATTAGTGGGTTGCGGCGTTGGTGGAGATGATTGACGGTGTACCAACACAATACGTCGAGCTGATAGCTTGTCGTCGTGTAGTGGCGCGGTGTTGGGGGGAGGTATGGTGGTGCTAGCCTGAGTAAAGGTTGGTGGAGGGGGTTGTTGAGGTTGTGAAGGAGCAGATGGTGCACTTGGAGGATAAGTAAAGAAGTGCCTTTGGCCTTGAACTGGTGGAGATGACGACTGCCTTGATACTTGTACTGGCTGTCTTGGTTGCGCTGCTGGCTGCTCAGGCTGCTGTTCCGCTGCCTGTGATGGGGAGGACTACTGCCCTTGGTCTTGTGCTTTTCTCTTTCTTGACAATGCAAGATGAGCATGTGCATTTCAGACCAATTTATCTTCTGCTCTAGATCCAGATTACATATTACATCTCGAATTCGCAGCAGTTTGCGACTGTATGCCCCAGATGGCGATGGTATGGGCAAAAATCTGATCGGTCCACTATCATGTCCCAGCTTGGATTTTCTGGGGAGTTTGCAATGCATTAATGGACATCAGGGCCGTGAAAACATCAGAGAGGGACTCAGGCAACAAATGATAATGGGTTCGCTTGGGCCAAGTGAATGTCGTGATGGCTGGGTAGTGGATGGAAGGGTGCTGCGGCATGGACGAGGTGGTTGTTCTTGTGGAAGCGGGGCGAGTTGGCTATATGAAGGTGGAGGTGCATGGTGGTTAGTGGAGTCGGTAGGCGTGGGGTGGTGGATGGTATCAACTTGGGCTGGGTTTGGACTCCCTCATAAGTGGCCCCTTGAAATGAAGAATTCGGTTGTTGGGCCTCAAACATGGATGGCATAGGGGAGTCAATGAGTTGGGTTCTAACAAAGTGCCTGGCTGTATAACTGCTGCTATATTGTGATGTCGTTCATAGCCAGGATGTGGCGGTACATGGGTGTTGCATTAGCAATGATAAGCTTGATTTTCTCCTCTTCTAGGATGTGCATCTGGACATGCATGGACATCTGACGCCACCGGTCGACATAGGTTGCAAAATCTTCACGGGTTTCATGCTCAGCCCCAGATCGGCCATTGAATACTCAGGCCGGCCCGGTCTTGATATTGTTGTACGAATCTGGCCTTGACGATTTCAAAATCCTGACTTCATTGAGAGGCAGGGAATAGAACCACTCCAGAGTAGGCCCATCCAATGACCGCTAAAAAGATAAGCCAATAAGCGGCAATCATGTGATGGGACACCAACTCATAGAGAAAATCCTTCAGATGGATGTAAGGGTCTCTAGCCCCATTGTATTTGCGATAAATAGGGAGCTGAGAAGGTGGAGGGATCCGGAGACCACGGAAATCAGAGAGAGTATCATTGAAGGAAGGTTTTGGCTTTAACTGCCTCTGGAAGTCACTGAGCTCTCGCTTCATAAAATCGAACTCGGATTGGAAATCCTGAGCCGAGGTGGATTGTGGATAGCGAGGACCAACTTGGAATGAGAGCGGAATCGAGAGTCAAGGTCCGGGCCAGATTGAGCATAATGGGCCGGTTGCAATGATGTGGGCTGAACAAAAGAATGTCCCAATCCGGGAATGACAAAGTGGGTGGATCTAGAATGAACTAAGAGATTGTGTGTATAGAAGCGGAATTAAAATGAGTAAACACACAATTCGATCAGACTCAAGTGTGGTGTGTGAGAATTGTGAATAAGAACAGAAAACCACAACAAACCACAGTGCACTAAGGATTTAAGGTGGTTCGGAGAACACAACTTGTGTTCCTATGTCCACCTCCTCACAACGGAGGAACCACTAACACAAGTGCAGTACAAACTAGAGCACGACGACTCTAACCTCTTTGAGTTCAACAACTCAAAGAAACCGGAGATAGGCACAACGACCTACTCCAAAGACCAGGTGTGAATTCAGCAAATTCACAAGCCCTTGAGCACCACGGCTCAAGCACCAGAGCACAACGGCTCCAACCCAGAGCACTGGGGCTCCAAAACAGAGTACAAAGTACTCAAACCTCTGGATCACAATAGATCCAAGTTCTGCTAGACCAAGCATACTTAGAGAATAGATCCTCTAGCACGATCTATCTCAATACAATAGAAATGGTAAAGACAAATAGAATTGGGAGATCTGTGTAGAACACATACACAGATTCCCCAGAGAAATTGACACTCTGACTAGATACAAACTCGGCTGGATCTCCTTCTGGACCAGCACTCCTGCAATCTCGAGCTCCTCCTCTTCTTCTCCTTCTTCTCCCCTTAGCGGCGCTGCTCTGCTCCTCTGGATGCAGATGCCTCTTTCCCTCTCTTCTTCCCTTCTTCCAGAAAGCCCTTCGCTCTTGTCTTGCGTGGGATGCCTTTGGAGTGTTAAAGAAAAGGGTATTTATAGCCCCATATGTCCATAAAGAGCCTTAGGGTACGTGGGCACAAATACCTAGGTAGATCCCCTTGAACCCCAACCGGCCACGTGTCCATGTGGAACTTAAAGTGAAAAAGTTTCCGGAGTGTGTCGACCTGTCCAAGGAGTGTGTCGACACACTGTCCCAAACTGGCAGAATTTGTTCTCTGGGGTCACTAGTGTCGACACACACCTAGATTGTGTCGACACACCGTCCCAGTCTGGAAGACAGGTCCTTTGGGAACTGGATCTAGTGTCGACAATACTTGAGGCTGTGTCGACACATTGTACAGACCTGTCAACTGGGTTCTCTGGGAGCTGGGTCTAGTGTCGACACCACTTGAGGCTGTGTCGACACACTTGACCTTTTCTTCATCATTTTTCCTTAGGTTTGAAACCCTGTGTCGACACCAGTAGTGGGTGTGTCGACACTACTATGACAAAATCTGTATACACCTGCAAATTTAACACATAAATCATTAGTACAAGATATTATCATTAAAATATGTGATATTAAACATCAAGAACATGTTGTTTAAGCATTATTGTGATATGTATAGAATGTATAACATGTTCAACATATCATCATCAAAATCACAATATGTCATCATCAAAATCAAAGTATGAATGATGTTCATTGGTTATCATTAAAATACAACTTTAGGAAATTCCAAAACACACTCAACCCAACACAGGATAATGTGGACCTGTTGGGCCCATCCTGGAAGAAGACCGCAGAGCAAAGGTGGATAACAATTCACGGGCCTGGTCAGAGCCCATTTCAAGTAGGAGGCGCTCCAATTCGGCGGTCTCATTAGAGGAGGATGGTGATGGGACAGAGTGGGAAACAACACTCTCGTCGGCCCGATGGGCCCTAGACTGGGCCGAATTTAGAATAGACTCATGAGACAATGGGTCTGCATGAGGAGGAGAGGTTGGAGGATAGGTGAAGTCGAAAGGAGCCATGAGAGGATGAGAAATAGGGGAATTAAAAGGATACACTAAAATACAAATAAGGGGTACAACAACCATCAAGATCACACAAGAAGGGGATGAGAAAGGGAGTTCTCAAGCAAACACCCAAGTTAACATGATATGCGTTAGGATTTTAGGGTTATCACTTAGCCTTTTAATGTATTGATTTAATTGAATTGCACTCGGCTAAAGAGGAACCCTAATGGGTGTGTACTCAAGTACTCCGGATGACTAAGGTGGAACACACAACTCACGCGTAATACAGCCTGATCTATGGGTACAACGGGTACAACCAGCCCGGCGAACCGCAACGTGCGTACGGCCACGGGGACTTACGGAGGCCCTCGGTAGGCGGCCCTGGTTAGCCCACGAGTACTCACAGGTGAGAGGGTCTGCTCTACCAAGGAGGAAAACCTAATCAGCACGTATCAGAAGTGTATGCATGAGCCTAGGTGCACCAAAGTGCATGCAAGTCTAACCTAAACTAACAAATAGTGACTGGCGGGTCTCTGCTGACGTCACGACGACCAGATCCGCCGCGACCTTATCGCGACCAAAGATTCGGCCGCGACAGCAATAGGGCACAGAAACCCATAGTCACACGCAAATAGCAACAAACAGACTAACCTAAAGCACAATACAATCACGGAAGGAAGTAAACAACACAGTGTAGCTATCTAGATAGGCAGAAACTGATGCATGGAGGGAAAACAGTAACATACACTACGTACCTATAGTCACGTCCCCGACCACCACCGCGTACAGGTCGCGGTCACCCGATATGCCGCGACAAGAACCGAGAACCTACAGTGGAAATAAAAGGAAAAGCCGAGCCCTAATAGGATTCTAACAGACAGAAGCACGAATATACATAGCAGAACAACATGGGGAAGACATGGATACACCTTCAGTGAAGGAACAACACATGAGGAAGAGGGAGAACACGTACCTATAGTCGCGTCCGCCCTTATGGACGCGATGCTATCGCGGCGGCGCGATGCAGCGTGTTAACAACCGAGAACAAAAGGACAAGAAAGACACATGAACAAACTTAACAGGGTATCTAATAAGCACATAAACAGATCATCATGGTAGGCACACAAGAAAAATCGACGAAGCTAGCACTGAAGGTCCCACCGTGATCGCCAAAAGGTGTAATCATGGGGAATGTGCACCCCAAAGACACGCAACATGATATTAAATCTAATAATATGGAAATAAGGAATGTGATCGCCACATAGATAGTTTCCATAAATAAGAATTAAGTAAGCTAACTATGCTAGGAACAAGAAAGAGGACAGTGGACTTACTTTGATCGCGACGAGTGACCTCGTCATGATGGGTTGTTATCGCGACGCTCGTACAGGGCGCGTCTATGCTGTCACGTTGCCCTCCTCTACCGCGTCCTCAACAGTGCGGGAGAATGATGGTTGGGACCTTCTTCCTGCCCTCCAGTCGGCCAGAGGACAAGAGCCACTCGTGGATCTTCGCTTGGGTGCCTGCCAAAACAATGAAAACAAGAAATAAAACCCAGTTAGACTATGTTAAGTGTAGTAGCTATTCTTAAATGAAAGAAAGATGTGGAGCATGGAGGGAACGAACCTAGGGGGGTGGTTTTTAAACCCATTGGGCAGTAGGAAAACGTGGGGAGGAATATGCATGGGGTGAAATCATGGAAGAGGAGAAGGAGGAATCCTAACTCATGTATACATGTGTAAAACATGGAAAAGAAAGTAAAAATCAAAACAAAATAGATACTACCCTGTTTGATGTGATTCTAGTTGGAGGTCGGAGAGGAGGATGTCGTGAACAACTTTCATGAAGACATCTTGAAGAGATCTGGCCTGGTTTGGGCTGTGGAAGAGACGATAATCCTGTATGTGCAGATCTCGATATGAGAGAGAAAGTGAAGATCAATCTGCTGTAACTTTTCACACAAGCCACCAATCGATGTGATTCCACTTCGAGGTTGAAGAGGGCTCTGTGGGGAGAAACATTGATGAAGAAACCGCAAAGAGATCTAGCCTGGTTCGATGTCCACAAGCCGTGCAAGCACTACTGGTCCTCGAGGCGATATGAGAGAGAAAGAGGAGAGAGAAAGAAGGAAAACGAGAAGAACAGTTTCTCCTCTGCGTGGGGACGATGGGACCTCGTGAGCAGAGCCTCCAAGAACCTCTCCTCGTAGTGGTAGCCTTCCTCTATCCCCTAGAGAGTCCTAGGATGTGTTCAAGTGAGAGATAGAGTCCAATCCCGAGTTTAGAGAGAGAGTCCAAGTTGTGGGAGAGTTTGAGAGTCTATCTAGAGTTTGGATGGGCTTGGGGGCTCACACGAAACGGGCCATAACTCTCTACACAGAAATCGGATTGACGATCCGTTTGTTGCGTTGGATTCTAGACTCAGAGGGCTACAAAATGATAGTATGATATGCCAAATTTGGATTATAAATGAGGAAGTTATGAGCTCTCAAAGTGAAGGCATGTTCACAGGATTGCGCAGATTGCACAGTTTTGATGTTTCAAGTAGATCTTGGCCTTGGGCTTGAGAATGGGCTTGAAATTAAGGGTAAATGGGCTCATGATGGGCCAAAGAATGACTCCAAAGTGATGACCAATTTGGGACATCAATGATATGAACAAGAAATATGCCCAACTTATAGGCCAAAAATGGGTGTCTACACCTGGCAAAAGGAGAAGTGATATGGAGTTTCAAACTGGAGATCATATACTGCTCAAGGTATCTCCGACTCGAGGATTTCAAAGGTTTGGGATGAAAGGCAAGTTGAGGCCAAGATTCATAGGTCCATTTGAGGTACTGGAAAGAGTTGGCGAAGTGGCGTATCTTCTGGCATTACCTCCTCAGTTTTCCACAGTACACAATATTTTTCATATATCTATGCTGAGGAAGTATGTGTGCGACCCATCACATGTAATCAGCCACGACGATATAATTCTAAGCAAAGATATGACCTATGAAGAGAAGCCGATGATAATCATGGACAAGAAGATACAATAGCTCCGGAACCGACCCATATCTGTGGTAAAGGTGCTTGGGAGAAATCACGAAGTCGAAGAGGCCATGTGGGAACCCGAAGCAACAATGCGACGGAACTACCCTGAGTTATTCAGTAAGTCACTCTTCCTCTTACGATCATATGAATTTGGGGACCAAATTCTTTTTAAGAGGGGGAGGATGTAGCAACTCTAAATTTTAATATATTGATAAATGATATTAAATTAAGAAAAATGAGGATTTAATTGAATAAATGTGATAAATAGAATTAAATTAGAATAAATGGTGAATAAATTGGAATAAATGGAATTAAATTAAAACCCATTAAGCTAAATTAGAAGATGGGTTGTACAAGTGGTCCAAACATGAAGGAATGGGCCCAATTGTGAAGAGCCCATCTTTGGATGAGAAGTAATTAAGCTAAATTCATACTTTAAATAATAATAATTAGAAAAGGGTTAAGATAATTACTAATTAACTCATAATTATCCTAAAAAGGAGTCATCATCCCATCCTAACACATTACCCACGAAATTAGACCTCTCATCTATCCTATTAGGTGGATAAAAGCAAGAAAATAGGGAGATAAACATGGAAATTTGTAGCTAAGAGGAGAAGGAAGAGTTGGAAGAGAGAGGGACTCTTAAACAACCTAATAGACCTCTAATTCATGTCTACCAAGCCGCATTTCATTGTTGGAGCTCTGGAGAACGAAGAGAGGAGGCTGAGGACGCGGAGCAAGGAGAGGAAGGGCTTGGAGCAAGAGGATCTCACCTTCTACTCGTACATAAACCCTAGGTATTCATTACAGCAAAAAAAGGTAGACAATCTCTCAAGCTTAACCAAATTAAACTCAACCCTAAGTAGACCTTGATCCCCTCTATCAAAGCCCTATGATTGCCCAAATTTCCGTTGCTCCATGAGAGAGTATTAAATACTATAATATATGTTACCATCATGTACCCGAAACATCTTGTTTGACTTCAATCCATGTATATACTTGATTACATGCCTTGCAAATTTTATCATCAATACTGCATGATGTTAGCCTTCGAATGATCCTATTTCCCCCAATTTTCATCATGTATCGTATGCGAATTAAATCATTTTCCATGACTGTGCATGTCACCGAAATGTAACTTGATTAAAACATGCCCAATACTTGTTTATTTTCTAATTACTCGTGCATGTTGATACATCTATATGTCTACTTTCATTCAAAACTAGTTCACAATTTTTTGATGATCCTTCGATTTTATACAGAATTTTAAATAACCTTATATCATGCCTAGAAGGATGGACCCAACCTGAAAAAAGGGTTGATTTCCCTTTCTGTGTTCGGGCCACCCTTCTGAAATCATGACGGCCCGACCCGTTGTGATCCCAAAAGGGTCGCAACTGGCCGGACCGTCGCATCATAAACGCGATGGCCCGCGCCATCGCGGTTTCCTCCCGGCTCACACCAACCCAGGCCGGTTCAGCAGACGCGACCGGACCGCCGTCGTGACAAGAAACGCGACGGGAATCCCCGTCGCGATTTCACAATGTCTCCAGAAACCCTGAATTCTTTCTATACCCCTATTATCTTTCCATTTAACCCCTAATTTGGCAATGTTGTGAACAGTAGCAAATTATTCATTTAAAATTAGGCATTTATTATATGAAATCCACAAATTAAAAGCTAAAGTGCACAACCATTCTTGCTGTCATGATTCTTTACACTTGCACACACCAAATAGTAATATTTGCCTTGAGACCCTTTTAAACTAATCATGTCATGCCCCGCCAATTTAGCAGCGGAATAAATCGGGGAGGCATGAACAACATGTATGGTAATGTAAATTACGCATATATTCACAAATATCAGAGCAACTAATGAACAATAATTACAATAAACTCTTTATTTTATTGATAATTTATCAAAACTATTACATTCACCAATTCAGAGCCAAAACATAGGGCTCATTAACTTCATTACATTTGAAAAGGATAACTAAGCAAATAACTAAAACTAACTCTAAGGTACTAAGGACATTCCATCGCTATGACTCCAGGACGCTCATCACTCCAGTCCATTCCGTTGATGTGTGTAAGGTCATCATTCGACTTACCTGAAAACACAATAACGAATAACGAAGGGTGAGCGATAACGCTCAGTAGGACTTAATATCTCGTGCAAACAAACATACTTTAAGTGATTAATGTCTTGGAATGCAGGTTAACTAGATAGAACGATCAAGTATAGTCAAGAGAGTAATAGCACATGATAGAAAGAGATTAATGGCATACTATATCAAGAAAATGATAGCATTCGACAACAAGTGAACGATATTACACTTCACAAGAATTTTGCAAAACTAGAATGATAGAGAAATTACCACATAATGAGATAGCGTGTAACGAGATAATGTTAGGGATCGGATGGGTGGATGGATCAGATCTAGAAGGGGGGGTTGAATAGATCTAACACCAATTAACGCGGAAGCTTAAGCAATTAAAAAATTACTTTGATTCAGAGATCAATTCACCCAAACAATTTGACGATCTGAAGTGATTAGAGTGTGTGGGAAAATCATTTAGTAGTGTGAACGAAATCCCTACGCATGCATCTAGCGAGATACAAAGGCAGACCACAATTCAAACCACTGCACAGAGGATTTTAGGTGGTTCAGAAATCACCTCCAGTGACTCCTACGTCCACCCCTCACACAGTGAGGCCACACTACTCAAAACCTTGAGTACAACTCACACAGGAGCACGACGACTCCAAACACCCTTGAGCACGACGACTCAAGAAACATCTGGAGCACGACGACTCCAAACTGAGCACGACGGCTCAAAACAACAACTGGAGTACGACGACTCCAAATTGAGCACGACGGCTCAACCCACACAGTGAGTGCGACGACTCACAAACCAGAGCTCGACGGCTCACAGTACAAAAGCTAGATCAAACACAAAAGAGATCAAATCCTCTAGCAATGATCTGATTCAAGACAGTTTCGTACATAGAAATTTGTACAGAACTTCATGCATAAATCTCATTGACGAAATAAGGAAGAACAAACTCAGAAATAAGGCAAATAGATGTAGAAAGAGTGTTCTTCGATGAAGAGGCCTTGCAGACGCTTCAATTGAGGAGCCTTGATGGAAATCGATGGAGATTCTCCTCAATTGGAGATGCTCTGCTTTGATGGCATCTGAAATGTCAGAAATCCTTCTTCTCCTGAGCCTCTTTAGTTGGATCTGCTCCCTTGCCTTGCACAACAATCTTCTCTCCAGGGATTCCCCTTGATTCCCTTGTCTTTCCTCTTGAAAGGATGGCTTGTAGCTTCTGGAGATGGAGACAGATCTGGAAAACCCCCTTTGGCCGCCAAAAGGCTTCTTCAAGTAGTGTATGGGCTCTCTTACCTTTGGGGTACAAGGAACATGGGTATTTATACCCCATATATCCATAAAGTGCCTTGGGGTGCATGGGCACGGAAACCTAGGTCAAATCCCCTAAATCCCAAGCAGCCACGTGTACAGAGAAATTCACGATTTTGACTTTAAGCCGGAGTGTGTCGACCTGCCCTGATCTAGTGTCGACCTGCTGTCCCATTTCTGCAAAACTGTTCTGCTGGAAACTGGGTCTAGTGTCGACCTGCCCTGATCTAGTGTCGACCTGACCTTCTGGAATCTGGGACTAGTGTCGACCTGACTTGATCTAGTGTCGACCTGCCCTTCTGGAATCTGGGACTAGTGTCGACCTACCCTGATCTAGTGTCGACCTGACCTTCTGGAATCTGGGACTAGTGTCGACCTGACTTGATCTAGTGTCGACACTACCAAGACAAAAATGTGTGAACCTGAAAATTTAACACATAAACATTAGTACAAGATATTATCATTAAAATATGAGATATGAAACATCAAAAACATGTTGTTTAAGTATTATTGTGATATGTATAAAATGTATAACATGTTCAGTATATCATCATCAAAATCACAACATGTCATCATCAAAATCACAATATGTCATTATTAAAATCACAACATGTCATCATTAAAATCATAATATCTCATCATTAAAATCATGATATGTCATCATCAATATCACAGTATGTCATCATTAAGATCAGAGTATGTCATCATCAAAATCAATGTATGAGTGATGTTCATTGGATATCATTAAAATACAACTTTAGGAAGTTCCAAAACACACTCAACCCAACAATCTCCCCCTTTTTGATGATGACAAAACATATCTCCCTTGACTGCAATAACTCCCCTTGACCATATGCATCCTTTGAACTTTCTCCCCATAAAGAACATTCTCCCCTTAGAAACTTTTACTTTCTGAACTTTTACTTTCTCCCCCTTTCAAGGAACTTTCTCCCCCTTTTTGACAGCATCAAAAGATAGACAAGAAAGAGACACAATGATGGTCGGAGACCAAAAGATAAAAAGTGAGAAATGAAGGTTCAAAAATGATCAAAATAAGTGAGACAAAGTGATATTGTTAAATGAGAGAAAAGATAATATTTTTGTTATTGTGCAACAAAGTTTAATCATAAAGACACACTCAACACAAAGAATAGCAAATTATTATGAGTTGAATGTAGTTAAAATAATGATGCAAATGTGAAGAAAAGTGACCTATATGAATGAGCAGAAATATTTAACAAGGATGTTAAGAGCTTTAAGTTTAACACAATGTAAAATAATAGATCTAAACTCAGTAGACATGAACTTAATTAAGGTCTTAAGCTTTTCTATCCTGTCTTTTTGATTTTCTTTCAATTTTAACTGGGAAAGAATACAAGAATAAATTAGTTAAATCTCACTTTTTAGTGCAAGAGATCACATTGATCAGATGCAAGACCTCCTGATTACTCAGTGGTTTAACTTTCATTATCTTATACAGAGTTGAAAATTTTGATTTCCACTTTTTGACGCGAAACAAATCACTTGTTAGGTGAAATGGCCCGGTTACTCAGTGGTTCAAGCATTTGCATTGCTCTGTTTGTATCTTTCCAGATTGATCATTTTTCTTTTGATATTTTACAGGAATATGTTTGCTTTGACCAGAGAAGTCAAGACTATGAATTTAGAAAGATTATTCTTAACATGTGGTAAAAATAAGGCTTAAACATACACATGTGAAATATTAAAGCCACTCATGTGCATATAATAGTGTTTTGCAAATCATTTTAAAAACATTCAGTATTATGATGGCTTAACCTTGAATGATACTGAATCTTTGAAATTAAACTAAATGCACCCTGAGTTTAGTTTCAATGTCTTAATTCTCTCATAAGCAAATAGCACAAGGACTCAAAAATTCTAATGATTTTGCGGTTCAAGATAGACAACAATTGTTCAAGAGATATGACAATGACTCCCCCTCAACAAATACTCCCCCTCAACAATTGCATAAAGGAATCTTGATACTTGGCGGAGACATATACTCACGCATAGTGAAAGTGTCCAGACAAGCTTAACTTGTCTTTCTTCAAATCACTATTTGATATACCAAGAATACCAATGCAATGTGAGAGTGAGGAATTTATGAGCAAGAATATTTGTCAACAAACTGAATGGGAGTTGATGATGAATCAGATATGACAGAATATTATTCCAGCAAATTTCTCCGGCATTTCACTCAAAGATTCTTTCGAATTCACTCCCCCATAAGATATGCATGATATGAAATGATCATTTAAGCAATTTAGATATGTTCATTCCAAGCAATTTGCACAGAAGAGTATGAACATGATCAAACATATATCAACAGACAATTTATTGAAGGAGAAGAATTTTGTAAAGACTCAAAATGAAGTTTTTGAGATTTTCATTTTGCTTGATGACCTTTATGCAGAAAAGACTATTGATACTTGGCGGAGAATTTTTCTCACGCATGATGATAGTTTCCAGACAAGCCTAACTTGTCCTTTCACATTTCACCATTTGATATACACATAGTCACTGCAAAAAGGGTCAATTACACTTTATTTTTAGCATGATTCATTGCATTTATTGAAAACATTTTGCACTTTTTCAAATTTACTCCCCCTTAATATGTGCATGGAATGAAAAAGCTAGCAAGCAATTCATACATGATTATGCACACCATTAGCTTTAAGCATAACATGACTTTTGGTACTTGGCGGAGTATTTTACTCACGCATAATGATAGTTTCCAAACAAGCATAACTTTTTTTTCCACATGTCATCATTTGATATACCAAAAAGTCAAATCAGTTGGCATGCATATAAAATCATGGTCATAGTTAAGCAAGCATGATAACATAAATATGATTCCATTATTATGACATAAAGTTCATTGTTGGGAGTAGCATTGAAACACATTTCACATTTTCAGATAAAAATTAAACATTCATTCCAATTCAGGCAATTCAAAATTGAAATAAAAAAAGTTTTACCTGAATGGTCTTCATTTCTTTTTCAAAGATTTTACCTGTTTCCCAATCATTTCTAGCCTTGCACAGCCAATATCTGAATCCGTTTACAGTGTATGGCTGCAAGACTTCTCAGCTTGCTGATCAAGCTGGTTTTGGGACCCACACTTGTTTGGGTCCTGTAATGAAATCAATGTTAGATTGCAACAAAGATTTCTGAATCCAAAATGCTTTTAATTTTTGTATAAATGCATTTCTTTCATTGAAGAACTATGAGCAGAATTAGTTCAAGATTTTCTTTTTGCCTTGATCAATGCATCTATGTTTTCATGAAGTTTTCAATTTTTTGGGATTTTTAATATGAGCAGAAATAAATGATTTTGTGCAACATTTCTATGCCTATACACATGGAATTTCTGAACATTTTCAGTATGAATATGATGTTTATTCCTATGTGTATGAGCATGTGCATTAGACTGGAATTTCTGAGCATGCACAACAAATCATTTTTGTACCAACAGTCCCTAGAAATATACCAATTTTATGACAATGAAAGCATTGGACTGATTTGGCATGTTTATTGAAATTTTGATTTCTATTCCAGTAATGTTTGGCAAGATGACCAGGTTTATTACAATTAAAGCAAATGAGAGTATTTTTTACCTGGTACTTACCTTGGCGTGTATGCATTTGCTGAAATCTCCTTTTCATGTGAGGAGGCTTACTATGAGGAGAAGGAGGTACCTTTTGTAGCTCTTGGCATGATGTGAATTTGGAATTTCCCTTGGAGCTTTTTGGATTGATGGAGGAAGTAGATGAGTCCTCTTGACAGTAGCATTCCTCTATTTCCCTGTCTGTTTCTGAACAAGAACTTTCACTAGCTTTTCATTAGAATTAGAATAGTTCTTGTTCGCAGCAGATTTAACAAATATTATTGTTCTTTTCTTTTCATTTTTCTTGGATTTCATAGAAGCAAGACTTGTGTTTGTAGTGTTTTTCAATTCATGTTGAATCTTCTATTTTTCAACTTTTAATGCAACAACTTCTTTTTCTGAATTTTGAAGTTTATTTAGCATGACATCTAAACCATTTTTCATCTTGTTCTTTTCAGTTTCAAGTTGAGCAATTTGTTTTTCCAAATCAGAAATTTTATTACTTAAATTGCTACAATCATTGTTCAAAGGTTTGTTATGCAACAAGCATTCAATCTTCCTTTTTAGATGATGATTTTCTTCAACAAGTTGTTTGCATCTCTTATTTATTTGATGATCATGAGCCATATTAGAAATCTGTTTGTTTAATTGATCATTATCAAATTTGAAGTTTTCATTGAGATCAATCAATTTTCCATTTTCATTTTCTAGATCAATAACTTTTGATTTCAATAGCTCACGGTTTTCTTTCAATCCATTCAGTTTAGTTTCACAGATTGGACTTCATCTTCCAAATTCTCTTTCTCAGAATTTAATTTTTCCACTTCATTTTTCAAATTCTCATTTTCTTCTGAAAAATCTTTATCATTGTTCTGGAGCAATTCAAGTGTCTTTGTTAAAATTTCAATTTCTTTATGGCAATGTTTTAAAGTCTTTTTCAAATCTTATTCTTAGTGTTCAGCTTTGCATTAAGATTTTGTATCTTCTCACAGAACTCAACCAATTCAGCATAAGACATGCCTTCATCTGCATCAGAATCAGAATTAGAATTCATAAATGGATCTGGAATTGATTTACCTGATCTTGTAGACCCATTTGAACTCTTGTTTTCTTGAGAGGATGCAGAATGCTCTGAGCTCTTGGAATGTGCAGTTAGAGCCAAAGTCTTTTGAATTGTTGATTTTCTGGATTCATTGAAGCTGTTCTTTGCCATAAGTGCTTGTGAATTTCTTTTGCTCCTTTTCTTTGTGAATCCTTTCCATCACTGTTGTTGGCCATAAAGCATAACTCTTCATTTGCTGAACTTGAAGAGTTTTCTTCTTCATCTTCACTTTGGTCTTCATCCGACCAAGTTGCAATCATGGCTTTTGGCTTCTTCAATTTGTTGTTCTTCGGCATTTGTCCTTTTTGATCTCAGGACACTCACTTTTCATGTGTCCTTTCTTGTTGTACCTGTAGCAAACAATATCTTCATCAGTTTTTTGATTTCTACTAGCATTAAAATTGAAGAAGGGCATTCCTTTTACTAGAAGAATATTTTTTCTTTCCATTGAATTTTCCTCTTCTTGATTTTAAAAATTTTCTGAATTGTCTAGTCATGATGTCAAGTTCATCCTCATTAGACTCAGACTCATCAGAACTTGATGTTTCTTGATCTTTCTCTTTGTTGCTTGATGAAGCCTTAAGTGCTACTGGTTTAGCCTTAAGCATGTGTTCTTCATTTCTCTTCAGATTTATTTCATAAGTCATTAAAGATCCTATGAGTTCATCCAAAGAGATTTTGGATAAATCCTTAGAATCTTCAATCACTGTAGCCTTTGTGTGCCAAACAGATGATAGAGAGCGCAAAGTTTTTCTTACCAGATCAGCATCAGTGTATTCCTTACCTAATGCCTTCAGTCCATTGACAATTATCATAAACCTAGCAAACATTCCAGAAATCGATTCATCATATTTCATCATAAACAATTCAAATCAGAAACAAGTATGTTTGCTTTGATTTCCCTAACTTGAGATGTTCCCTCATACATTAATTCAAGTTTATCCCACATTTCTTTAGCAGATTTACACATGATATTCTTTAGGGTGGACTGCACACTGAAGCATGTTCATGGCACTGTAATTAAGAGTAGCTTTCCTAATCTGCTCTCTAGTCCAATTTTCCTCATCTCCCTGATTTTCATAAGGACCCACTTCAACAATCCTCCAGATTTCATAGTTTTGGGCCCTAAGAAAATCTTGTATGCGATTTTTCCAGTATGAATAATCAGACCCATCAAAATATGGTGGTCTATTAATGGAATGGCCTTCAGCTACAAATCCTCGAGAATCCATCAATTAGAATTAAATGGTGAAAGAGCAAGCAAACAATTCAAGCAATTAATATAGAGACCAAACAGAAGCAATCAAATCAGATCAGAGATAGACATTAACCTGCTCTGATACCAATTGTTAGGATCGGATGGGTGGATGGATCAGATCTAGAAGGGGGGGGGGGGGGGGGTGAATAGATCTAACACCAATTAACGCGGAAGCTTAAGCAATTAAAAAGTTACTTCGAATCAGAGATCAATTCACCCAAACAATTTGACGATCTGAAGTGATTAGAGTGTGTGAGCAAATCATTTAGTAGTGTGAATGAAATCCCTACGCATGCATCTAGCGAGATACAAAGGTAGACCACAATTCAAACCACTGCACAGAGGATTTTAGGTGGTTCGGAAATCACCTCCAGTGACTCCTACGTCCACCCCTCACACAGTGAGGCCACACTACTCAAAACCTTGAGTACAACTCACACAGGAGCACGACGACTCCAAACACCCTTGAGCACGACGACTCAAGAAACACCTGGAGCACGACGACTCCAAACTGAGCACGACGGCTCAAAACAACAACCGGAGTACGACGACTCCAAATTGAGCACGATGTCTCAACCCACACAGTGAGTGCGACGACTCACAAACCAGAGCTCGACGGCTCACAGTACAAAAGCTAGATCACACACAAAAGAGATCAGATCCTCTAGCAATGATCTGATTCAAGACAGTTTCGTACATAGAAATTTGTACAGAACTTCATGCACAAATCTCATTGACGAAATAAGGAAGAACAAACTCATAAATAAGGCAAATAGATGTAGAAGAGTGTTCTTCGATGAAGAGGCCTTGTAGACGCTTCAATTGAGGAGCCTTGATGGAAATCGATGGAGATTCTCCTCAATTGGCGATGCTCTGCTTTGATGGCATCTGAAATGCCAGAAATCCTTCTTCTCCTGAGCCTCTTCAGTTGGATCTGCTCCCTTGCCTTGCACAACAATCTTCTCTCCAGGGATTCCCCTTAATTCCCTTGTCCTTCCTCTTGAAAGGATGGCTTGTAGCTTCTGGAGATGGAGACAGATCTGGAAAACCCCCTTTGGCCGCCGAAAGGCTTCTTCAAGTAGTGTATGGGCTCTCTTACCTTTGGGGTACAAGAAACATGGGTATTTATACCCCCATATGTCTATAAAGTGCCTTGGGGTGCATGGGCACGGAAACCTAGGTCAAATCCCCTAAATCCCAAGCAGCCACGTATACAGAGAAATTCATGATTTTGACTTTAAGCCGGAGTGTGTCGACCTGCCCTGATCTAGTGTCGACCTGCTGTCCCATTTCTGCAAAACTGTTCTACTAGAAACTGGGTCTAGTGTCGACCTGCCCTGATCTACTGTCGACCTGACCTTCTGGAATCTGGGACTAGTGTCGACCTGCTTTGATCTAGTGTCGACTTGCCCTTCTGAATCTGGGACTAGTGTCGACCTGCCCTGATCTAGTGTCGACCTGACCTTCTGGAATCTGGGACTAGTGTCGACCTGATTTGATCTAGTGTCGACACTACCAAGACAAAAATGTGTGAACCTGAAAATTTAACACATAAACCATTAGTACAAGATATTATCATTAAAATATGAGATATAAACATCAAAAACATGTTGTTTAAGTATTATTGTGATATGTATAAAATGTATAACATGTTCAACATATCATCATCAAAATCACATGTCATCATCAAAATCACAATATGTCATTATTAAAATCACAACATGTCATCATTAAAATCATAATATCATCATTAAAATCATGATATGTCATCATCAATATCACAGTATGTCATCATTAAGATCACAGTATGTCATCATCAAAATCAAGGTATGAGTGATGTTCATTGGATATCATTAAAATACAACTTTAGGAAGTTCCAAAACACATTCAACCCTACAGATAACATGTATGGTTGCACAACAGTGCACTAGCAGAGTACGACAGTAGTCACTTTAGGACAGTAGCCGCTTAAGATAGCACAGTACGTCTGAACTCCTCTGACTAACGTTATAAGAGTCAGTGCTAGCACAGTAATAGCACAGGAATGGTACAATACGTCTGAACTCCTCAGACTAATAGTATAACAATTAGATGTCTAGCTAATGTAGCACAGTTAAATAGAACCGGTGCAATGCAAACACCGTCAATAGCCCCTGCAGGTATTTTCGGGTGGCTCTTTGCCCCCAGGACTAGATTGTAGCCCCTCGGACACTCTCCGTGCCCTGCACAATATGCATTAGATACAGTAGAGTCACAAGACCCATATTATAGTGCTAAACAGTCAAGTATAGTACAAGCAATAGGAGCCACAACAGCTCAAGAGTCTCAAGAGAGTACTAGATGAATAGACGGGATAGTAGAGTGAACGTGAATAGATGAGAGTACAAGGATAGTAGATGAGATAGGGGTATAATCGTAAAACAATGATAAACCGGTTATAGTCACAGTTGCACGGCACTAGGTCAGGTACCGGCAGTCTAGTAGAAGTCACATCCGTCCCACTAGCCGTGCTATGTACACGAGCCAGGTGGTCCGACGTGATCACAAGATAAGAGAGATCTCACTAAGGCCATTTGGATCGTACTGACCCCTAAGAGTGTAACAGGATTTAAAGGTACAACCAGTTCGTCGGCTAAGGACGTGCGCCAAAGCCAAGAAGACTTACGGAGGCCTTGACAAGGAGTCCCTGGCCCAGTCGAGAGTATTCCCGATGGAGAGGTGGTCCAAGTCAAGAGAAAGTGTGTAGAAACTGGTCTGTCGTGCCTCGAGTGCTCGAAGGCCGAGGGAAAACGGTAACGGTATTCAAAACGCGCGTATAAAACGAAGACAAGTGTATTTAATTAAATAAGGAATTCAAACATTTATTTTGCTAATTTACCATATATATTATTGAATAATTTATTAGGGTCCAATGGCAAGCGCTAATATTATGTGTGTGTAAGTGTAAAGAAATCATGAGAATATGATAAATCGTGCAAATGGCTTTTAGATAATGAGAATTATTTAATTAATGTCAAGTAATATCATTCAGGTAAATGATAGTCTTAATAAGGTATGATTTAGCTTAATCAAGGGTTAAATGGTAATTAGAATAGGGGTATAAATGCAATTATCAGGTTCTGGCCGAAATCTGTAAATTGCGGCAGGGGAGCCCGTCGTGATTCAGATCGCGACGGGGCGGCCAGGCGCATCAGATGAACCGGCCGGTCTGGCCTGGTCCGGGGGTGGAAATCGCGGCGGCTTAGGCCGCCGCGTTCTTAACGCGACGTGCCTACAGGGCGCGACCCGGCTGATATCGCGGCGGGTCGCGTCGTCGCGATATCAGAAGGGTCTTGCCCTTTTTTCCCTTTTTTCCAGGGCGGTTCGTGTTTGATATAGGGTACTTGTAAATTCCATATAAAATCACACGATCATCCAAAAATCACGAAACCAATTTTAAATGAAAGTAGACACATAAAGCTATCAACAGATTAATTTGAAAATAGACAAGGTTTAGGCATGCTTTGATCAAGTGACATTTCAGTGACCTAAACATGCGCAGATAAGGTTCAACGAATTAATTCGAGATAGATACATGATGAAAATTAGGCAAACTAGGGGCGTTTGAAAGCAAAAATAATGTAGTATTTATGCGAATTTTCTCATGGCATGGGATCAAGTATGCACAAGGTTTGAAAGCAAACATGATGGGTCAGGTACATGGATCTGACAGGACTTCAAGGAATTAATTCTCCCTCATGGGAGATTGAAATAGAGCGAAACTAAATGGCTTTTGCAAGGGATCATAAAGTCTACCTAGGGTAATTTTTACACGAATTTGGCTTAAGAGATTGCCTACATTTTCTCATGGGTAATGCAAACCTAGGGTTGTGGACAAAAATAGGAAAACCCTCGTTGCTCCAAGCCTTCCTCTCCTTGCTCCTGACGTCCACAACCTTCTCCTTCGTCCTCCAGAGCTCCCACCTCGTTCTAAGGGGTTGATAGGGCCAAATGAGAGGTGTATGGGTTACTACAAGAGTCCATCCTCTCTAAAACTCTTCCTTTCCTATTTATTCTGAATTTTCCTTATTTATCACCTAATTTCTCTCCTTTATCTCCTATTTAGGGTTTGGAAAAGATCAAATTTCATGGGGAATGGATTAGGGTAAGCGTAGGACTCTTTTTAGGATATTTATAACCCTTTTTAGTATTTATCTTACCCCTTTTTAATTTAGGGAGAATTAATAATCAGTCCTTGCTTTTGGGGACTTATTTTTAGGTCCCTGGAGTTACACAGTTTTCTAAAGGAGTTACACAGTTGGAGTTACACAGTTTTCTAAAGGAGTTACACAGATCCCAGGGACCTAAAATAAGTCCCCAAAAAGCAGGGACTGATTATTAATTCACCCTTTAATTTATTTATTAATTAACTCCGAATTTCCACATTTATCTCCCTTATTCTAGCATTTATCCACTAATTGGCTTAGGGTGAGATCTAATTTCGTGGGTAATAGGTTAGGGTAAGTCTAGGACTCTTTTTAGGGATATATATATGTCATTTATTATTTATCATAATCCTTTTTCTAATTATTACTATATTTAATACGAATTTCACTTAATTAACTCTCTTGTCATGATGAGCTCTTCTTATTTGGCCCCAACAATCCATATTAGGTCTATTAACAAAACCCATTACTAACTTGACTTAATGAGTATTGATTTAATTCTAATTATTCACCTTTTATTCTTATTTAAATCTATTTATCACACTTATTCAATTAATTTCATACTTTTAATTTGATTTAATATTATTTATGCCAATGTTTCTAATCTTCATCATTTGGGCTCTTACTCTTAGCCCAATAACTCAAATGAGTTTAATTGTACAACCATGTTCTTACTTTACTTATTGGATTCTTAATTATCCTTTTGTTAAAGAATTTTTTCATGGGCCAAGATTGTCCATTGGTCCAAATATCATAATGGGCAATCAACCCATATTATTTAAAGTCTACCCACATATTTATTTTAATTTATAATCCACTTTGACTCATAAAATAATGGGCTTTCTGACTTATCCCTTAATTACGATAATAAGTCGCATAAATTCTTAAATTTGGTCCAAATGATTTTTCTATACCCAAATTTCATGATGGATCATTAGATAATATTATTTAGAGTATAACTATTATTTTTACGAAATTTTTATATGGGTTTATATGCATGAAATAATGATGCGTATCTTTTTAACTAATTGAATTTATTAATAGATAAAAATTTTATTTATCTATATTTTTTAATTAATGGATTTTCCGGGGTAGTACATCCTCCCCCACTTAAAAAGAATTTAGTCCCCAAATTCATATGACATGATACGATTACCTATTTACTTGGATTATTTCATTCCATCATCTCCCCCACTAAGGGTTTTGCTATCGAGAAAATAATATGAATTTAAACTAAGGGTTTGGTGATGGTACCTTGTCTACCTTCATTGGCATGATTTGTATCCACAAGAACTTGTAATCGTCTTTAGTGTGGAGTTTGGTTTTTGTTTATTGGACAGTTGATGACTCGATGTTGTTGACTTCCACAATGCAAGCATCTGCCCAATTTCTTCCAACAGTTATCAATCTGATGCCCTGGCTTTTTACAAAATTTACAGAATTCCTTCTGTTTCACTTCCCCTTTCATTCTCTTACTATCTACTATATTTCATCCTTTATTATCATTGGAATGGGTATCACATTCCTTTTCAACGCTTTCTTCTTATGGATCTTTTCAAGAAGTCCCATGGTGTCCTCTACTATTTGAGCTCTTAATATCATGTCTGAATATACCACAATGTCTAATGGAGCCAACTTTTCCCAGAACACAGGTCTCAATCCTTCTAAGAACCTCTTTGCCTTCATCTTTTCCATACTCACCAAATGTGGTGTATATTGTGCTAGTTTTTCAAATTTTGCTACAGACATCATTCGTTGTTTTAACTCTGCAAATTCCTTTGCCTTCTTCTCACGAATCCTTTCGGAAAAATATTTGGTGTTGAAGAGTTCTAAAAATTCATCCCACTCTATGTTGATGTTGGGTAATTGTCAACTGGAAGCTTCCCACCAAGCTCTAGCATCGCTGTACAATTGGAAGGTTGCCAGAAGGACTTTCTCCTGTTCTGAAAATTGCATAACTCTAAAGATTCGTTCCATCGCCGTCACCCAATTTTCAGCTTCATCGGGATCTGGAGTTCCATTAAACCTAGGTGGATTCATTCGTTGAAAGTTCCCGTATACGTCTCCTGCCCCATTTCTTGCTCCTGGTTGAATCACGTTGTTAAGGGCTTGCGTTAGCCCCGGTATGGTTCTTTGCAAGTCCCGCATTTGTGCACGCTCGCCAGCCATCTCCAATAATCTCCTACGAGCAATAACACTTCATTTATTTTCTTTTTGACTTTAGGTGCTAAGGTATTACTGAGTTGATACATATATATTTATAAATGTATTTAGATCTTAACCATGGTTCTACCCAATTCTCACATAGGTATGGTGGTTGACTTAGACACGTGTCAGGGTAGTTCACCTAGAACATCCTAGACTTAAAATATCATAATAAGGACATCCTAGGCTCTGATACCAACTGTCATGCCCCGCCAATTTAGCAGCAGAATAAATCGGGGAGGCATGAACAACGTGTATGGTAATGTAAATTGCGCATACATTCGCAAATATCAGAGCAACTAATGAACAATAATTGCAATAAACTCTTTATTTTATTGATAATTCATGAAAACTATTACATTCACCAATTCAGAGCCAAAACATAGGGCTCAATAACTTCATTACATTTGAAAAGGATAACTAAGCAAATAACTAAAACTAACTCTAAGGTACTAAGGACATTCCATCGCTATGACTCCAGGACACTCATCACTCCAGTCCATTCCTGTTGATGTGTGCAAGGTCATCATCCGACTTACCTGAAAACACAATAACGAATAATGAGGGGTGAGCGATAATGCTCAGTAGGACTTAATATCTCGTATAAACAAGCATACTTTAAGTGATTAATGTCTTGTAACACAGGTTAACTAGAAAGAACGATCAAGTATAGTCAAGAGAGTAATATCACAAGATAACGAGAGATTATGGCATATTATATCAAGAGAATGATAACATGCGACAACAAGTGAACAATATTACACTTCACAAGAATATTGCAAAACTAGAATGATAGAGAAATGACCACATAATGAGATAGCGTGTAACGAGATAGCATGTAATGAGATAACGTGTATGGTTGCACAAGAGTGCACTAGAAGAGTACGACAGTAGTCACTTTAGGACAGTAGCCGCTTAAGATAGCACAGTACATCTGAACTCCTCAGACTAATGTTATAACAGTCAGTGCTAGCACAGTAATAGCACAGGAATGGTACAGTACGTCTGAACTCCTCAGACTAATAGTATAACAGTTAGATGTCTAGTTAATGTAGCATAGTTAAACAGAACCTGTGCAATGCAAACACCGTCAATAGCCCCTACAGGAATTTTTGGGTGGCTATCTACCCCCAGGACTAGATTGGAGCCCTCGGACACTCTCCGTGCCCTGCACAATATGCATTGGATACAGTAGAGTCACAAGACCCATATTATAGTGCTAGACAGTCAAGTATAGTACAAGCAATAGGAGCCACAACAGCTCAAGAATCTCAAGAGAGTACTAGATGAATAGACGGGATAGTAGAATGAACGTGAATAGATGAGAGTACAAGGATAGTAGATGAGATAGGGGTATAATCGTAAAACAACGATAAACCGGTTATAGTCACAGTTGCACGGCACTAGGTTAGGTACCGGCAGTCTGGTAGAAGTCGCATTTGCCCCACTAGCCGTGCTGTGTACACGAGCCAGGTGGTCCGGCGTGATCGCAAGATAAGAGAGATCTCACTAAGGCCGTTTGGATCGTACTGACCCCTAAGAGTGTAACGGGATTTAAAGGTACAACCAGCTCGTCGGCTAAGGACGTGCACCAAAGTCAAGAAGACTTACAGAGGCCTTGACAAGGAGTCCCTGGCCCAATCGAGAGTATTCCCGATGGAGAGGTGGTCCAAGTCAAGAGAAAGTGTGTAGAAACTGGTCCGTCGTGCCTCGAGTGCTCGAAGGCCGAGAGAAAATGGTAACGGTATTCAAAACACGCGTATAAAATGAAGACAAGTGTTTTTAATTAAATAGGAAATTCAGTCATTTATTTCACTAATTTACCAGATATATTATTGAATAATTTATTAGGGTCCAATGTCAAGCGCTAATGTTATGTGTGTGTAAGTGTAAAGAAATCATGAGAATATGATAAATCGTGCAAATGACTTTTAGATAATGAGAATTATTTAATTAATGTCAATTAATATCATTCAGGTAAATGATAGTCTTAATAGTGTATGATATAGCTTAATCAAGGGTTAAATGGTAATTAGAATAGGGGTATAAATGCAATTATCATGTTCTGGCCGAAATCTATAAATCGCGGCGCAGGAGCCCGTCGCGATTCAGATCGCGACGGATCGGCCGGGTGCATCAGGTGAACCGGCCGGTCTGGCCTTGTCCAGGGGTGGAAATCGCGGCGGCTTAGGCCGCCGCATTCTTAACACGATGTGCCTACAGGGCGCGACCCTGCTAATATCGCGGCGGGTCGCGCCGTCGCGATATCAGAAGGACCCGACCGTTTTTTCCTTTTTTCTAGGGCGGTTCCTGTTTGATATGAGGTACTTGTAGATTCCATATAAAATCACGATCATCCAAAAATCACGAAACTAGTTTTAAACGAAAGTAGACACATAGATCTATCACATGCACGATTAATTTGAAAATAGAGAAGGTTTAGGTATGCTTTGATCAAGTGACATTTTAGTGACCTAAACATGCACAGACAGGGTTCAACGAATTAATTAGAGATGGATACGTGATGCAAAATTAGGCAAACTAGGGGCATTTGAAAGCTAACATGACATAGTATTTTGAGAATTTTCTCATGGCATGGGATCAAGTATGCACAAGGTTTGAAAGCAAACATTATGGGTCAGGTACATGGATCTGACAGGATTTCAAGGAATTAATTCTCCCTCATGGAAGATCAAAATAGAGCGAAACCGAAGGACTTTTGCAAGGGATCATAAAGTTTACCTAGGGTAATTTTTACACGAATTTGGCTTGAGAGATTGCCTACCTTTTCTTGTGGGCAATGAAAACCTAGGGTTGTGGACGAAAATAGGAAAACCCTACTTGCTCGAAGCCTTCCTCTCCTTGCTCCTCACGTCCACAGCCTTCTCGTTCATCCTCCAGAGCTCCCACCTCGTTCTAAGGGGTTGATAGGGCCAAATGAGAGGTGTATGGGTTGCTACAAGAGTCCATCCTCTCTAAAACTCTTCCTTTCCGATTTAATCCGAATTTTCCGTATTTATGACCTAATTTCTCTCCTTTATCTCCTATTTAGGGTTTGGAAAAGATCAAATTTCGTGGGGAATGGATTAGGGTAAGCTTAGGACTCTTTTTAAGATATTTATAACCCTTTTTAGTATTTATCTTACCCCTTTTTAATATATTTATTAATTAACTCCGAATTTCCACATTTATCTCCCCTATTCTAGCATTTATCCACTAATTGGCTTAGGGTGAGATCTAATTTTGTGGGTAATAGGTTAGGGTAAGTCTAAGACTCTTTTTAGGGATATATATATGTGTCATTTATTATTTATCTTAATCCTTTTTCTAATTATTACTATGTTTAATACAAATTTCACTTTATTAACTCCCTTCTCATGATGGGCTCTTCTTATTTGGCCCCAACAATCCATGTTAGGTCCATTAACAAAACCCATTACTAATTTGACTTAATGGGTATTGATTTAATTCTAATTATTCACCCTTTATTCTTATTTAAATCTATTTATCACACTTATTCAATTAATTTCATACTTTTAATTTGATTTAATATTATTTATGCCAATGTTTCTAATCTTCATCATTTGGCCTCTTACTCTTGGCCCAATAACTCAAATGAGCCTAATTGTACAACCCATATTCTTACTTTACTTATTAGATTCTTAATTATCCTTTTGTTAGAGAATTGTTTCGTGGGCCAAGATTGTCCATTGGTCCAAATATCATAATGGACAATCAACCCATATTATTTAAAGTCTACCCACATATTTATTTTAATTTATAATCCACTTTGGCTCATAAAATAATGGGCTTTCTGACTTATCCCTTAATTATGATAATAAGTCGCATAAATTCTTAAACTTGGTTCAAGTGATTTTTCTATACCCAAATTTCATGATGGATCATTAGATAATATTATTTAGAGTATAACTATTATTTTTACGAAATTTTTATATGGGTTTATACGCATGAAATAATGATGCGTACCTTTTTAACTAATTGAATTTATTAATAGTTAAATTTTCTATTTATCTATATTTTTTAATTAATGGATTTTTCGGGGTACTACAAATTATTCACTTAATTTCCCAATTATTTAAATGATACTTGTCTTCATTTTATTCGCGTGAATTGTACACGGTTATTGCATCCCTCTGCCATCGAGCACTCGAGGCAAGACAGACAATGTTTCGTTACACACTTTTTGTTGGCATGGACCATCTCTTCGTTGGGAATACTCCTGACCAGACCAGGGTCTCCTTGTTAAGGCCTCCGTTAGTCTTCTTGGCTTTGGCGTACGTCCATTGCTGACGAGCTAGTTGTACCCTTAAAACCTGTTACTCCCTTAGGGATCGACATGATCCAAATGGCCTTAGTGTTTCCTTCTTATCTTGATATCACGCCGGACCATTTGGTCAGTGTTCATAGCATGGCTAGTGGGTGGTTGTGACTTCTGCTAGACTGTCGACACACGACTGAGTGCTATGCAACTGTGACTGACGTCTGTTTATCGTCGTTTTACGATTTCGTCCGTGTTCTCGTCTACTATCTCTATCCTCTCATCTATTCACTTTCTCTCTACATTCTCGTCTATTCGTCTATTACTTTCATCTATTCTTGGGACTCTATTGGGCCATCCATATGATTGTCTATGATAAAGAACATAACTTATGTCGTGCAATAGGGCCCGATCTGGTCCTGAGAGGAGCGCCCGAAAAGTGCCATTTGCCCATGGGAGTTAAAATGAACAAGATGTTGGCATACATCTAGTGCCATTATACTATCAAGATTTAATCTATGACAATCAATACAAGTGCTATCTATATAAGTACTATCGTTACTAGTGCACTGTTGTGCAACTTTGCGTGCTATGTCGTTACACGGCCAATCCATTACCATACTTGTTGTGCTATTTTCCATATGCAAGTGCTATTATTCTCTTGTTATCGTTACTTTACTCTACATAACTGTACTCTCTAGTTATCCTGCCTTTTAAGACATTAATCATTTAAAGCATGCTTGTTCATACGAGATATTAAGTCCTACTCGGCATTTATCGCTCATCCTACGCCATTATTTCATGTGTTTCAGGTGAGTCTGATGGGGATTACTACACTCATGAGGAAGGGAATGAGGATGATGCTCAGGAGTGACGAGTTTTGACAACCACTGCTTATTAGTTAGTTAGTTAGTTGTCAGTTAGTCAGTTTGTAATAGTTTAAGTTTGAAATAAAGTCCTCTGGGTCCTAGTTTTGGCTCTGATTAGTGAATGTAATAGTGGTTTGATGAATTATTAATGAAGTTGGATTTTATTTGGCATTATTCCAATGGTGTAATGTTTGTTTATCGCTCTGTACTATTTAATTAACTATAACACCGCTCCGATATTCTGCGTCGGGGTGTTACATTCAAGCATTACATTGATGCTAAAATTTATTGCAAATAGTTTGAAAATGTTTGCAACAAATTTTACCATAGATCTAGGGTATTTTAACTCCACACTCTAATAATCTCCCACTTGGAGTCTGAACTCCAAACAAATAGCAGGCATCTCAAAGTCTTGACCCTCCTCAATATAGCAAAAAAAAAGAAAAGAAAAAACTAGATGTGGCATCCCCTCCATCAAACTTTCCTAATGACAGGTCGCCTGGTGTATCTCCGATGATATCGAACCTTCCTAAGGATGTGGATGGCAGCGTATCTCTAGCTTTCCAGACCAATGTTCAGACGAAGTCCCAGGGTAAGTTTCTTATCCCTAAGGGCAAGAAGATCGTGGTGGATTTGTCTCTTGATCCTTGTGTTGGTGGCTTGCGGTCTTTGGCTTCTCAACTTTCTATTTCTGAGAATGTTTTGATGTCCACTGTGAAAATCACCAAAGATGGCGTGTTGGCTCCCCAGCTGGGTGTGTGTACACAGTCCAAAGCGAAAGCTAAGGAGGGGACTTCAGGATACCTTTCCTCATGAATATTACAGCACTGTTCTGGAATATTAGAGGCCTATCGAATTTGGCTTCTAAGAGGTCTCTCAAACGTCTGATTAAAGTTAATAAGTTGCAACTTGTTGCTATTCTTGAACCTAAAATCCCTCTTAATAGAGCAGATGCTATTTATCGTTATCTTAATATGGATGGCTATGCAGGAAATGATTGGGAGGACTCTAAAATTTGGTTAATGTGGTCTAGCTCCCTCTCTCTCAAGATAATTGGTAGCTCTGATCAGTTTATCACTGCTAATATTTTTGAGGGTGATAAGCTTGTGTCCGTGGTTACTGGTGTTTATGTTGCTTGCAGTTTGATCCTTCGTCGTGAGCTGTTTCAGTCTTTGTTGGTTCAGGGAGATAATTCTTGTCTTCCTTGGCTTGTAGGGGGAGATTTTAACTGTCTCTTGTAACTCGGAAAAGAAGGATGGCGCTCTCCCAAGCCCCCATGTTGTGCTTGACTTCAATTCTTTCCTATCCGCTGCGGGTCTGTTGGATGTAGGGTTCGTTGGCCAGACTTTTACCTGGTCGAACAACAGGGTAGGGGCTGCCTCCGTTAAAGCTAGGTTGGATCGGGTCCTCGTCAATCCCCTTTGGCATACTTCTTTCCCTGGCTTGTGCGTTAAGCACCTCCCTAGGGGCCCCTCTAATCATGCTCCCTTGCTTCTGAATTTTGTTGCTCACATACCTATGGCTTCCCGGTTTATCTTCCAAAAGATGTGGACAACTCATGACTCTTTCCTTCAATGTGTCCGTGATGTTTGGACTAACACTCATACTGCATTGCCTAATCCTTTTGTGGTTCTACAGTGCAAGTTGAAAGCTACCAAGGATATGCTGAAATCATGGAATAAGAATGTCTTTGGCAATGTTGAGGTTGGGGTCCGTTTGGCAGAAAGCTTGGTGGCGGTCAGGAAAATCTCCTTTGATGATGACCCTTCAGCTGAGAACAGGATTAGTCTCAATGCTGCCAATGCAAGTCTTCGGCAGGCTCTCATGCATCAGGAGATTTTTTGGGCCCAGAAGGCAAGGATTAAGTGGATCAACGATGGTGATAAGAGCACTTCATTTTACCATGCTGTGGTTCAGGGTAACAGATCTAGGAATTATATACATCGCCTAAAAATTGATGGTATTTTGTGTGAAGATCAAGTTTCTTTATCCCAGGAGGTGGAGAATTTTTTTCATCATCTTCTTTCTTCAAAAGATCATGTTATTGATGATGCTATGCTTCAGTCTATCCCTACTCTCATCTAGGAGGGCCACAATGACGCGCTTATTTCTATCCCTACTCATGATGAGATCAAGCAGGCTGTGTGGTCTATGAATGGTGAAGGTGCTCCGGGTCCGGATGGTTTTTCGGGTTGCTTCTTTTAGGCTTGTTGGGACATTGTCTCTGTGGACGTTATTGCTGCTGTCCGGGGTTTTTTTATGGGATTCCCCCTACCTAGGGGTGTTTCCTCCACTCTCATCGCTATAATTCCTAAGGTCCAACACCCCTCATCCTTTGGTGATTTTAGACCCATTAGTTTATGCAATTTCTGCTTTAAAATCTTACCTCTTATCATCTCTGAGGAACAAGGTGCTTTTGTTAAAGGCAGAAATATTGTTGATAACATCTCTCTCTCTAACCAGCTTATTCAGGATCTTAGGAGAAAGGTCCATGGTCATAATGTTATTCTTAAGCTTGATATGATGAAGGCTTATGACAGAGTTGAATGGGATTTCCTGTTTGTTGTTCTTCGCCAATTCGGTTTCTCTAACCGTTTTATCTCTTATATTGGTATGCTGGATTCCAACTGTTGGTTCTCCATTATCTTCAATGGTTCCTCTGTGGGGTACTTTAAATCTTCTAGAGGTTTGCGCCAAGGTGACCCTCTTGCTCCTGCCCTTTTTATAATCATGGAGGAGGCGCTCATTAGAGGTCTGAAGCATATCCAGTCTTCCTTTTTGCTGACTCCTTTTGCTGGGCCTAGAAGATGTCTGCCGATGTCTCACTTGCTCTTTGCGGATGACACGTTAATTTTCTGCAATGGACAGTGATCTAATGTCCTCAGGTTGTTCAGTTTCTTGCGCAGGTATGAGACTTCTTCTGGCCAAAAAATTAACATCCAGAAGAGCACCTTTATTTTATCTCCTAAGGCCCCTCATTCACTGGCTAGGAAGTTATCCAGTATTACTGGGTTTCACCAGCAAGTGGGTGCCTTCCGCTACCTTGGTGTCCCCATCAGGTTCGGGAGGACTAAAGTGGCTGACTATAAGTTCCTCATGGACAAGGTTAATGCTAAGATGTTGTCCTGGAAATCTAAGTTCCTTTCCCTGGTGGGCAGGGCGACTCTTATTAAGTCTGTCCTCTCTTCCATCCCTATATATCTAGTCGCTGCAACTTCTATTCCTAAATCTGTGGTGAATTACATTGAGAGGTGTTGTGCTAATTTTTTTTGGAGTGGTACGGATGGTACCCATCGGAAGCACTGGATTTTGTGGGAGGTTATCCATCGCCTTATTTCTGAAGGAGGGCTTGACATCAAGAGTCTTTGGCATATGTAACTTGCTCTGGCTACCAAACAAATTTGGAATATCTATCATGAGTCATCTATGTGGCTTCATATGCTCGGACAGATTTCGAATTAAGAGTGGTGCGCCTTTTAAATATTCTAGTCCTCATGGTATGTCTACTGTGGTCTTTGATGTTGGCCATCAAACTATTCTTTAGAATTCTAGATGGATCATTGGTGACGGTAGGAGTGTCGATTTTTTGAAACATGTTTGGATCGGGCAAGACCCTTTGGATGAACTTCTTTCTGCCCCTTATAATGGGCCTCGCCTTACTGTTCTTGAGGTTATCACCAATGCACACTGTGACGGCCCTCGTTGATCAGATCCGTTAACCCAATAACGTGACTAACACGAGTCCGCCTCCCGCGACCGGGCCAAAGCCTCGCAAGGGATATCAAACTACTATTCCGTAGGAATGTAAAGGAACCAGCTCGAATATATATAAGATTTACCAATCTCACAAATATTTATTAGAAATGTACATAGCCATAGCACAACCGTAACCAAACTACAACACCAACCTGGGGCATACCCCGAGGTGTACAACAGAAAAGTAAATTACACTGCCGGTGGTGTAGACCCTGCGCTACAGTGCGGCTCAGAACTAGACGACGGGTGTGAGGTCTCCTGCTCTCCCTCACTTGAAAGAGTAGGGGGCGAGCCTCTCGAGTCATTGGCTCAGTAGGGAAACTCCCTAGAAACCGAGCAAACCAACACAAGTATTAAAGCAAGAGATTACACTAACAATTCATAGAACTATGTAGCAGGATATAAAACTGTAAATACCACTTACCTCTTGTCGCTTAACAGAAACTAATAATGATAAATAAACGGCAAACCCAAAAAAGTGTACGACCTACAGTAGGAAAACGCCTCACTCGGGCCACGTGGTCTAGCTCGCGACACCAGCTACTAACCCGAACAAACAACACAGGACTACCTCTCAGTCTCGCAGCCACGGACAGAAGGTCCAGCTGCCGCTCCACTAAACCAGTACAAAGAACTGTAGAGTCCAACTAAACCACCACAACCTGCAGGTCCATGCCTGACACCTTTAGGGACTCTGGCCCGAGCTCCCTAAAGTGAGGCACTAGAAAACAGGACTAGCTGGGGCCCAGTACGTCTACTGGTGTTCGTCTCCCCCAACTACGAGCTCGCTACAAGCGACAACACAACAAACTCTCTCTAGTCGCTGTCCCACTGCCGTCTTTCCCTTAGCCGGACGTACTACTCAGCACAGGAGTGAGGGTGTCCAAGAAGACGACAAAACCTCGACGGTACTCAGTACCGGGACAAGCCCCGAGCACACACGTGCCTGGCTCACACAAAATCTGGGGCTCCTAACTGAAGAGGTATCCACGGTAGGCGTCAAACTACATGCCACGTACACGGAAACCACGTGCACAAGCCATGTGAAACCTCTACGTAAACTACGTGAACACCATGCCAACCACACACACCACATGCTCCCCGAGTGTTGAAAGTGCCAATGCACCTCTTACCATTACCACACAATACACACACGATAATCCGATAATATCACACTAACAAACCCATGCACAGAACAAGCCTCGGCTGTGATCGCGACGGGGTTAGTGTCGCCTTCAGAACGCGACAGCCTGATATGTCGCCTTAGAAAACAAGAACGCGAGGTATTGTTCTGTCACGACACTATCTCGATGCCCAGGTTTGTCGCCTTCACAGGCGCAATCCCTAATCCGGAAACCTTCATCCGGATCACCCCAAAAATCCCTATAATCTATGGTTCCATTCCATTACATACTTTAATGTGTTCCCACACATGCTATCTACTGTTTAGAGAGGTAGAAACACATTATTCACAACACACGAGCAATCCACGGATCAAACATGGGAAATCTCCCTACCTTCGCGAAGCAGGTGAAGTACAGAGTCCACACGACATTTTCCCTGCTCCACACAACGTCCTCGCGGCGAGAACACGTGAGACCAAGCTCCAACAAGTTGAATCGCCCAGAAATCCTCCAGCATAACCCCCTGGCCGAGCAGAGCTCATGTGAGCTCTGTTCTGCCGGGGTTTTATAAAAACTCTTCACAGTTAAGAACGCGACGTCACAATGTGTCACGACGTCAACGCGACGCACCAGTCTGTCGCCTTCAATAAGTCGACGTCAGCAAGCTCGCCCTATGCGGAACACGTGGTGTGCATGCAGACGAAGACTAAAAACAGCGATTTCATGAACGCGACGCCCTAGGATGTCGCGTTCAAAACGCGACGCCCTTCACTGTCGCGTTCACAGACAGTGAATCAGTGAGCTCTTTGGGCCCAAACCTCCGACCCACAGAGCGTCACCACCTGCGAAAAACACTTGTTACACACGTCATTGGCCACACACTGGCCTCCATACTCATAGGAAGACGATCCGAACGGCCGGATCGTCACATTACTATCACCTAAAAGAAAATTTCGTCCTCGAAATTCAAAACAAAATTAAACACCGAAAGCTTTTTAATTCAATTATATAACACTATCACCTAAAAGAATTAAAACTTACTCAAACAAGTATGGATACGCTTTCATCATTTCTTCTGCTAATTCCATGTATCTTCTCCACCTTGTCTGTTTTCCCATCTGACTTTCACTAATTCCATCTCTTTATTCCTGAGCTTCTGAGTTCTGTGACCTGTAATCTGCACTGGATATTCCTGCATTGTCATGTCGGGCTTCAGATCATCTCTATGATAACTGACAACTTGGGATGGATCTCTGACATATTTTCTCAACGTTGAGACATGAAACACATCATGTGCATCAGTGAAATTTGCTGGCAAATCTAACTTATAAGCTGCTTCACCCATTCTTTCTTTTATCTGGAATGGCCCGACGTATCTTGGGCTCAACTTGCCTTTCTTACTGAACCTCAGCACGCCTTTAGTAGGAGAAACCTTTAGAAATACATAGTCACCAACTTCAAATTGCAAAGGTCTACGTCTAACGTCTGCATAGCTTTTCTGACAGCTCTGGGCTGTTTTCAATTTTTCTTGAATAAATTTTACTGTCTTTGCACATTGTCAGACTAATTCTGGACCCAAAACTTGTCTTTCTCCTACTTCATGCCAGTTTAGTGGTGATCTACACGGTCTACCATATAAGGCTTCATATGGTGCCATCTCAATACTTGCATGGTAACTGTTATTATAAGCAAACTCAACCAATCCCAAATGGTGCTTCCAAATACCTCCACACACCAAACATCAAGCTCTTAGCATGTCTTCAAGTGTCTGAATTGTCCTCTCTGTCTGCCCATCTGTTTGTGGATAATATGCTGAACTGTATCTTAATTCTGTGCCGACGACTCTTGCAAACTCCTCCAAAAACCTGAAGTAAAATGAGGATCTCGATCTGAAACAATGGTGATTGGAATACCATGTAAAGGCACAATTCTGTCTACATACAGCTTGGCTAATCTGTCCACTGACCATGACATACTGACCGGCAACAACTTACAAACCTTAGTTAATCTGTCTAAAAAAACCCAACTTGCATTGTGACTTGATGATCTGGGCAAACCAACAATAAAATCCATTGCTATATCATCCCACTTCCATTGTGGAATGGGTAGCAGTTGCAACAATCCTCCTGGCTTCTGGTGTTCTGCTTTAATTTGCTGGCATACTGCACATCTTGCAATAAACTCTGCAATTTCTCTCTTCATATTCGGCCACCAAAAATGTTTCTTCATATCTTGGTACATCTTTGTGTTGCCTGGGTGGATGGTATACCTTGAGCTGTGAGCCTCTTCCTAAACTCTTTGTCTGATTTCTATATCTGCTGGAACATATAATCGACCTTTGAGTCTAACCACACTGTCGTTCCCAAAAGTCACTTCTTCCATTCTTATAATATCTGCTAAATTATTAACTGCTCTCTGCACCTCCACTATTTGCTGATATAAAGATGGCTCCACTGCACTGGTTGCTAATATTGCTCTGCGCTGACTACTCGGCACATATAAGGAATTTTCCGCCACATCTTCATACAATTTCCATTCTCTGATCATAAGTTGATTCATAACTGCTTTTCTACTTAGTGCATCTGCTACTACATTAGCTCTACCTGGATGATATGCCAAACTAAAGTCATAATCCTTCAAATATTCCATCCATCGGCGCTGCCTTAAATTCAAAAATTTTTGAGAGAAAATATACTTTAAACTCTTATGATCAGTAAATATTTCAAATCTTTCACCATACAAATAATGCCGCCAAATATTCAATGCAAAGACAACTACTGCTAGCTCTAAATCATGGGTGGGATAATTGTCTTCATGTTTCATTAATTGCCTGGAGGCGTAGGCTACCACCTTGCTGTGCTGCATCAAAACTGCACCCAATCCTCTCTTGGATGCATCTGTAAACAAAACAAATCTGCCACTTCCTGACGGTATTTCTAACACTGGTGTTGAAGTCAACCTTTTCTTTAATTCTGTAAAACTGCGTCTGCATTCTGAGGACCACACAAAAGGAATTCCTTTTCTTGTCAACCTAGTCATAGGGCTGCTATCTTGGAAAAATCTTGAATAAATCTTCTGTAATAACCTGCAAGACCTAGAAAACTCCTGATCTCAGACACTGTCCTCGGTTCTTCCCATTTCATTACTGCCTCAACTTTAGCAGGATCCACTGCAATACCTTCACCTAATATTACATGACCCAGAAACTGAACTTCTTTCAGCCAAAATTCACATTTGCTGAACTTGGCAAATAGCTGGTGATCCCTCAATATCTGCAAAGTAACCCGCAAGTGCGCTGCATGCTCCTCTTCTGATGCTGAGTAAACCAGTATATCATCAATAAATACCACTATGAACTGATCCAAATACGGATGAAATATTTGGTTCATCAGATTCATAAAAGCTGCTGGTGCATTAGTTAACCCAAATGGCATTACAACAAACTCATAATGCCCATATCTGGTGCGAAAAGCGGTCTTCTCAATGTCTTCTTCTCTAATTTGCAATTGATGATATCCTAACCTCAAATCTATCTTAGAAAATACCTTGGCTGATTGCAATTGATCAAACAAATCATCTATTCTAGGAAGAGGATACTTGTTCTTAATTGTGACTTTATTCAACTGCCTGTAGTCTATACACATCCTTAAGCTGCCATCTTTCTTTCTAACAAATAATACTGGCGCTCCCCACGATGATTAACTAGGCCTGATGAAACCTTTTTCTATCAGCTCTTGCAATTACTTCTTCAATTCTTTCAACTCTGCTGGTGCCATTCTATAAAGTGCTTTATAGATCGATAAACTACTTGGCTGCAATTCTATAGTAAAATCTACTTCTCTGTGCGGAGCTAACCCTGGCAACTCTTCTGGAAATACATCTGTAAATTCTCTGACCACTGGCACTGAATCTACAGACTTACTAGACTCAACTAGACTAGCTGACACAAGGTAAGCTACACGTCTCGCATTAATCAACTTTTTAGCTCTAAGTGTAGAAATAATAAACTTGGGAGTGTAAAAAGGCATACCTTGAAATTCAAACACTTCACCACTAGGTCTGCAAAACCTGACTCTCTTTTTCCTGCAATCAACCATTGCCCCATAGGCTTCTAACCAGTCCATACCCAGTATCACATCATAATCTTTCAATGTCAAAACATATAATCTTGCTGGCATCTGATTTCCATGAATAACTAACGGAACCTCTTCTAGAAAACTGGAAGTAAGCATATATCCTCCTGAAGGAATCTCTACCACTAACTCACAGGATCTTTCTTCTAAAGGATGTACTATACTATCTAGAAAATCTTCGAAAATAAACGAATGCGAAGCACCCAGATCAATTAACACTCTAGTAGTAAAATCAAATAAAGGTAATATACCTTCAATGAGATTGGATGCCTCCGCCTGAGCTCGGGTGATTGCCATCATTCGGCCCCATCCTCCTTTCTGGTACGGTACACCTCTGCCCTGCTCTGCTGACCGCTGAAAAGGTTGTTGCTGCTGGGTTCCTCTACCATAAGTCTGCTCTCGAGGATACGGACAGTTCCTCGCTAGATGTCTTGGTTGTCCACAATTATAACATCTGAAAATTGGGTATGTCGTAGGCTGCCCTGTCGTACTTTGCTGAGATTCTTCTGGAACCGGTGGCCTGTAGCTACGACCCTGCTGAAAACCTCCCTGCTGAAAGCCCTGCTGTCTGCCTCTACCACGGCCTCCTTGGAAGAATTTCTTGATCTGCTTGCCCCACTTTGCTATTCCAGATGACGAAGAAGCTCCAGAAGGTACTTTCCCCTTACTGATTCCTCCTGATGGCTTTGGATGCCGAAAGCTACCTGAGCCTAAACCACCTGTCTGAGACTGCCCCTGCCTGGCCCTAACAGTCCTCTCAAGTATTTCTGCTCGCTGTGCTGCCTATTCCACTGTTCTACACATTAGTGGAATCACCGCATCCTGTAATTCTGCCCTCAGACCTCGGATGAAGTACTCCACCATCATGGTATTGTCAGTTACCACATATGAGACGTACCTACTCAAGGCCATAAACCTCATCTGATATTCAAGCACAGAGAGATTCCCTTGCTGGAGTGTCCTAAACTGCTCCCTCTTCATCTGCTGGATCTGTATTGGGATGAAAGAATCATTAAAAACTGACAAAAATTTTGACCATGGGATAGTGTCCTCCGTTCTGCCTGTAAAAACTGTCTGCATCTTTAGTCGCCACCATTCTTGCGCAAATGCTCGTAGCTAGTATGCTGCAAGAATCACTCTATCTTCCTGGGGACACCTCATTATCTCAAATACCCTCTCAATCTCATGTATCCAATGCTCTGTTGTATCCGGATTGGGGCCTCCTGAGTATGTAGGGGGCTGCAACCTCAAAAACCGCTCCACAAGTACTGTAGTCTCGTCTCCGATAGCTGACCTCGCTGGAACGGCCGGGTGTATAGGTACTACAGAAGGTACCTCTACTCCGGATGGTGGTGGAACTGGGGCTACTGGCACTGCCTCCTCTGGAAGTGGCGGTACTGCTGCCGCTGGCTGCACCGGTGGCTGCTGGTCTAATCTCATCCTTATATCTGTGAGGCACTCCCAAATTCTCTCTATCATTCTTTGCGTAGGGTCCTCTCCCGACCCCTCTCCTCCACCTCCCCAGTCTCTCCTTTCTGCCATTCCTATCTCTGCACAAGCATCATTTCATCGACACAACATACGATAAATTAATACAAAACCAAGGTCGCTACCAGCAGTGGGTTACAATAGAAACATGGCTATGCAATTTCCAATTCCTTTATATCCGTACGGACCTTGCTCTGATACCAACTATGACGGCCCTTGTTGATCAGACCCGTTAACCCAATAACGTACCTAACACGAGTCCGCCTCCCGTGACCAGGCCAAAGCCTCGCAAGGGATATCAAACTACTAGTCCATAGGAATGTAAAGGAACCAGTTCAAATATATATAAGATTTGCCAATCTCACAAATATTTATTAGAAATGTACATAGCCATAGCACAACTGTAACCAAACTACAACAACGACCTAGGGCATACCCCGAGGTGTACAACAGAAAAGTAAATTACAATGCCGGTGGTGCAGACCCTCCGATACGGTGCGGCTCAGAACTAGACGACGGGTGTGAGGTCTCCTGTTCTCCCTCACCTGAAAGAGTAGGGGGTGAGCCTCTCGAGTCACTGGCTCAGTAGGGAAACTCCCTAGAAACCGAGCAAACCAACACAAGTATTAAAGCAAGAGATTACACTAACAATTCATAGAACTATGTAGCAGGATATAAAACTATAAATACCACTTACCTCTTGTCGCTTAACAGAAACCAATAATGATAAATAAACGGCAAACCCAAACAAGTGTACGAGCTACAGTAGGAAAATGCCTCACTCGGGCCACGTGGACTGGCTCGCGACACCAGCTACAGACCCGGACAAACAACACAGGACTATCTCTCAGTCTCGCAGCCACGGACAGAAGGTCCAGCTGCCGCTCCACTAAACCAGTACAAAGAACTGTGGAGTCCAACTAAACCACCACAACCTGCAGGTCACACACCCCACAGGCCCATGCTTGGCACCTTTAGGGACTCTGGCCTGAGCTCCCTAAAGTGAGGCACTGGAAAATAGGACTAGCTGGGGCCCAGTACGTCTACTAGTGTCTGTCTCCCCCAACTACGAGCGCGCTACAAGCGACAACACAACAAACTCTCTCTAGTCGTTGTCCCACTGCCGTTTTTCCCTCAGCTGGATGTACTACTCAGCACAGGAGGGAGGGTGTCCAAGAAGACGACCAAACCTCGAGGTACTCAGTACTGGGACAAGCCCCGAGCACACACGTGCCTGGCTCACACAAAACCTGGGGCTCCCAACTGAAGAGGTATCCACAGTAGGCGTCAAACTATACGCCACGTACACGGAAACCACGTGCACAAGCCACGTGAAACCTCTACGTAAACTACGTGAACACCACGCCAACCACACACCACACGCTCCCCGAGCGTTGAGAGTGCCAATGCACCTCTTACCATTACCACACAATACACACACGATAATCCGATAATATCACACTAACAAACCCATGCACAGAACAAGCCTCGGCTGTGATCGAGACGGGGTTTAGTGTCGCCTTCAGAACGCGACAGCCTGATATGTCGCCTTAGAAAACAAGAACGCGAGGTATTGTTCTGTCACGACACTATCTCGATGCCCAGGTTTGTCGCCTTCACAGGCGCAATCCCTAATCCGGAAACCTTCATCCGGATCACCCCAAAAATCCCTATAATCTATGGTTTCCATTCCATTTACATACTTTAATGTGTTCCCACACATGCTATCTACTGTTTAGAGAGGTAGAAACACATTATTCACAACACACGAGCAATCCACGGATCAAACATGGGAAATCTCCCTACCTTCGCGAAGCAGGTGAAGTACAGAGTCCACACGACATTTTCCCTGCTCCACACAACGTCCTCGCGGCGAGAACACGTGAACCAAGCTCCAACAAGTTGAATCGCCCAGAAATCCTCCAGCATAACCCCCTGGCCGAGCAGAGCTCATGTGAGCTCTGTTCTGCCGGGGTTTTATAAAAACTCTTCACAGTTAAGAACGCGACGTCACAATGTGTCACGACGTCACGCGACGCACCAGTCTGTCGCCTTCAATAAGTCGACGTCAGCAAGCTCGCCCTATGCGGAACACGTGGTGTGCATGCAGACGAAGACTAAAAACAGCGATTTCATGAACGCGACGCCCTAGGATGTCGCGTTCAAAACGCGACGCCCTTCACTGTCGCGTTCACAGACAGTGAATCAGTGAGCTCTTTGGGCCCAAACCTCCGACCCACAGAGCGTCACCACCTGCGAAAAACACTTGTTACACACGTCATTGGCCACACACTGGCCTCCATACTCATAGGAAGACGATCCGAACGGCCGGATCGTCACATTACTATCACCTAAAAGAAAATTTCGTCCTCGAAATTCAAAACAAAATTAAACACCGAAAGCTTTTTAATTCAATTTATATAACACTATCACCTAAAAGAATTAAAACTTACTCAAACAAGTATGGATACGCTTTCATCATTTCTTCTGCTAATTCCCATGTATCTTCTCCACCTTGTCTGTTTTCCCATCTGACTTTCACTAATTCCATCTCTTTATTCCTGAGCTTCTGAGTTCTGTGACCTGTAATCTGCACTGGATATTCCTGCATTGTCATGTCGGGCTTCAGATCATCTCTATGATAACTGACAACTTGGGATGGATCTCTGACATATTTTCTCAGCATTGAGACATGAAACACATCATGTGCATCAGTGAAATTTGCTGGCAAATCTAACTTATAAGCTGCTTCACCCATTCTTTCTTTTATTTGGAATGGCCCGACGTATCTTGGGCTCAACTTGCCTTTCTTACTGAACCTCAGCACGCCTTTAGTAGGAGAAACCTTTAGAAATACATAGTCACCAACTTCAAATTGCAAAGGTCTACGTCTGACGTCTGCATAGCTTTTCTGACAGCTCTGGGCTGTTTTCAATTTTTCTTGAATAAATTTTACTGTCTTTGCACATTGTCAGACTAATTCTGGACCCAAAACTTGTCTTTCTCCTACTTCATGCCAGTTTAGTGGTGATCTACACGGTCTACCATATAAGGCTTCATATGGTGCCATCTCAATACTTGCATGGTAACTGTTATTATAAGCAAACTCAACCAATCCCAATGGTGCTTCCAATACCTCCACACACCAAACATCAAGCTCTTAGCATGTCTTCAAGTGTCTGAATTGTCCTCTATGTCTGCCCATCTATTTGTGGATGATATGCTGAACTGTATCTTAATTCTGTGCCGACGACTCTTTGCAAACTCCTCCAAAAACCTGAAGTAAAATGAGGATCTCGATCTGAAACAATGGTGATTGGAATACCATGTAAAGGCATAATTCTGTCTACATACAGCTTGGCTAATCTGTCCACTGACCATGACATACTGACCGGCAACAACTTACAAACCTTAGTTAATCTGTCTAAAAAAACCCAACTTGCATTGTGACTTGATGATCTGGGCAAACCAACAATAAAATCCATTGCTATATCATCCCACTTCCATTGTGGAATGGGTAGCAGTTGCAACAATCCTCCTGGCTTCTGGTGTTCTGCTTTAATTTGCTGGCATACTGCACATCTTGCAATAAACTCTGCAATTTCTCTCTTCATATTCGGCCACCAAAAATGTTTCTTCATATCTTGGTACATCTTTGTGTTGCCTGGGTGGATGGTATACCTTGAGCTGTGAGCCTCTTCCTAAACTCTTTGTCTGATTTCTATATCTGCTGGAACATATAATCGACCTTTGAGTCTAACCACACTGTCGTTCCCAAAAGTCACTTCTTCCATTCTTATAATATCTGCTAAATTATTAACTGCTCTCTGCACCTCCACTATTTGCTGATATAAAGATGGCTCCACTGCACTGGTTGCTAATATTGCTCTGCGCTGACTACTCGGCACATATAAGGAATTTTCCGCCACATCTTCATACAATTTCCATTCTCTGATCATAAGTTGATTCATAACTGCTTTTCTACTTAGTGCATCTGCTACTACATTAGCTCTACCTGGATGATATGCCAAACTAAAGTCATAATCCTTCAAATATTCCATCCATCGGCGCTGCCTTAAATTCAAAAATTTTTGAGAGAAAATATACTTTAAACTCTTATGATCAGTAAATATTTCAAATCTTTCACCATACAAATAATGCCGCCAAATATTCAATGCAAAGACAACTACTGCTAGCTCTAAATCATGGGTGGGATAATTGTCTTCATGTTTCATTAATTGCCTGGAGGCGTAGGCTACCACCTTGCTGTGCTGCATCAAAACTGCACCCAATCCTCTCTTGGATGCATCTGTAAACAAAACAAATCTGCCACTTCCTGACGGTATTTCTAACACTGGTGTTGAAGTCAACCTTTTCTTTAATTCTGTAAAACTGCGTCTGCATTCTGAGGACCACACAAAAGGAATTCCTTTTCTTGTCAACCTAGTCATAGGGCTGCTATCTTGGAAAAATCTTGAATAAATCTTCTGTAATAACCTGCAAGACCTAGAAAACTCCTGATCTCAGACACTGTCCTCGGTTCTTCCCATTTCATTACTGCCTCAACTTTAGCAGGATCCACTGCAATACCTTCACCTAATATTACATGACCCAGAAACTGAACTTCTTTCAGCCAAAATTCACATTTGCTGAACTTGGCAAATAGCTGGTGATCCCTCAATATCTGCAAAGTAACCCGCAAGTGCGCTGCATGCTCCTCTTCTGATGCTGAGTAAACCAGTATATCATCAATAAATACCACTATGAACTGATCCAAATACGGATGAAATATTTGGTTCATCAGATTCATAAAAGCTGCTGGTGCATTAGTTAACCCAAATGGCATTACAACAAACTCATAATGCCCATATCTGGTGCGAAAAGCGGTCTTCTCAATGTCTTCTTCTCTAATTTGCAATTGATGATATCCTAACCTCAAATCTATCTTAGAAAATACCTTGGCTGATTGCAATTGATCAAACAAATCATCTATTCTAGGAAGAGGATACTTGTTCTTAATTGTGACTTTATTCAACTGCCTGTAGTCTATACACATCCTTAAGCTGCCATCTTTCTTTCTAACAAATAATACTGGCGCTCCCCACGATGATTAACTAGGCCTGATGAAACCTTTTTCTATCAGCTCTTGCAATTACTTCTTCAATTCTTTCAACTCTGCTGGTGCCATTCTATAAAGTGCTTTATAGATCGATAAACTACTTGGCTGCAATTCTATAGTAAAATCTACTTCTCTGTGCGGAGCTAACCCTGGCAACTCTTCTGGAAATACATCTGTAAATTCTCTGACCACTGGCACTGAATCTACAGACTTACTAGACTCAACTAGACTAGCTGACACAAGGTAAGCTACACGTCTCGCATTAATCAACTTTTTAGCTCTAAGTGTAGAAATAATAAACTTGGGAGTGTAAAAAGGCATACCTTGAAATTCAAACACTTCACCACTAGGTCTGCAAAACCTGACTCTCTTTTTCCTGCAATCAACCATTGCCCCATAGGCTTCTAACCAGTCCATACCCAGTATCACATCATAATCTTTCAATGTCAAAACATATAATCTTGCTGGCATCTGATTTCCATGAATAACTAACGGAACCTCTTCTAGAAAACTGGAAGTAAGCATATATCCTCCTGAAGGAATCTCTACCACTAACTCACAGGATCTTTCTTCTAAAGGATGTACTATACTATCTAGAAAATCTTCGAAAATAAACGAATGCGAAGCACCCAGATCAATTAACACTCTAGTAGTAAAATCAAATAAAGGTAATATACCTTCAATGAGATTGGATGCCTCCGCCTGAGCTCGGGTGATTGCCATCATTCGGCCCCATCCTCCTTTCTGGTACGGTACACCTCTGCCCTGCTCTGCTGACCGCTGAAAAGGTTGTTGCTGCTGGGTTCCTCTACCATAAGTCTGCTCTCGAGGATACGGACAGTTCCTCGCTAGATGTCTTGGTTGTCCACAATTATAACATCTGAAAATTGGGTATGTCGTAGGCTGCCCTGTCGTACTTTGCTGAGATTCTTCTGGAACCGGTGGCCTGTAGCTACGACCCTGCTGAAAACCTCCCTGCTGAAAGCCCTGCTGTCTGCCTCTACCACGGCCTCCTTGGAAGAATTTCTTGATCTGCTTGCCCCACTTTGCTATTCCAGATGACGAAGAAGCTCCAGAAGGTACTTTCCCCTTACTGATTCCTCCTGATGGCTTTGGATGCCGAAAGCTACCTGAGCCTAAACCACCTGTCTGAGACTGCCCCTGCCTGGCCCTAACAGTCCTCTCAAGTATTTCTGCTCGCTGTGCTGCCTATTCCACTGTTCTACACATTAGTGGAATCACCGCATCCTGTAATTCTGCCCTCAGACCTCGGATGAAGTACTCCACCATCATGGTATTGTCAGTTACCACATATGAGACGTACCTACTCAAGGCCATAAACCTCATCTGATATTCAAGCACAGAGAGATTCCCTTGCTGGAGTGTCCTAAACTGCTCCCTCTTCATCTGCTGGATCTGTATTGGGATGAAAGAATCATTAAAAACTGACAAAAATTTTGACCATGGGATAGTGTCCTCCGTTCTGCCTGTAAAAACTGTCTGCATCTTTAGTCGCCACCATTCTTGCGCAAATGCTCGTAGCTAGTATGCTGCAAGAATCACTCTATCTTCCTGGGGACACCTCATTATCTCAAATACCCTCTCAATCTCATGTATCCAATGCTCTGTTGTATCCGGATTGGGGCCTCCTGAGTATGTAGGGGGCTGCAACCTCAAAAACCGCTCCACAAGTACTGTAGTCTCGTCTCCGATAGCTGACCTCGCTGGAACGGCCGGGTGTATAGGTACTACAGAAGGTACCTCTACTCCGGATGGTGGTGGAACTGGGGCTACTGGCACTGCCTCCTCTGGAAGTGGCGGTACTGCTGCCGCTGGCTGCACCGGTGGCTGCTGGTCTAATCTCATCCTTATATCTGTGAGGCACTCCCAAATTCTCTCTATCATTCTTTGCGTAGGGTCCTCTCCCGACCCCTCTCCTCCACCTCCCCAGTCTCTCCTTTCTGCCATTCCTATCTCTGCACAAGCATCATTTCATCGACACAACATACGATAAATTAATACAAAACCAAGGTCGCTACCAGCAGTGGGTTACAATAGAAACATGGCTATGCAATTTCCAATTCCTTTATATCCGTACGGACCTTGCTCTGATACCAACTATGACGGCCCTTGTTGATCAGACCCGTTAACCCAATAACGTACCTAACACGAGTCCGCCTCCCGTGACCAGGCCAAAGCCTCGCAAGGGATATCAAACTACTAGTCCATAGGAATGTAAAGGAACCAGTTCAAATATATATAAGATTTGCCAATCTCACAAATATTTATTAGAAATGTACATAGCCATAGCACAACTGTAACCAAACTACAACAACGACCTAGGGCATACCCCGAGGTGTACAACAGAAAAGTAAATTACAATGCCGGTGGTGCAGACCCTCCGATACGGTGCGGCTCAGAACTAGACGACGGGTGTGAGGTCTCCTGTTCTCCCTCACCTGAAAGAGTAGGGGGTGAGCCTCTCGAGTCACTGGCTCAGTAGGGAAACTCCCTAGAAACCGAGCAAACCAACACAAGTATTAAAGCAAGAGATTACACTAACAATTCATAGAACTATGTAGCAGGATATAAAACTATAAATACCACTTACCTCTTGTCGCTTACAGAAACCAATAATGATAAATAAACGGCAAACCCAAACAAGTGTACGAGCTACAGTAGGAAAATGCCTCACTCGGGCCACGTGGACTGGCTCGCGACACCAGCTACAGACCCGGACAAACAACACAGGACTATCTCTCAGTCTCGCAGCCACGGACAGAAGGTCCAGCTGCCGCTCCACTAAACCAGTACAAGAACTGTGGAGTCCAACTAAACCACCACAACCTGCAGGTCACACACCCCACAGGCCCATGCTTGGCACCTTTAGGGACTCTGGCCTGAGCTCCCTAAAGTGAGGCACTGGAAAATAGGACTAGCTGGGGCCCAGTACGTCTACTAGTGTCTGTCTCCCCCAACTACGAGCGCGCTACAAGCGACAACACAACAAACTCTCTCTAGTCGTTGTCCCACTGCCGTTTTTCCCTCAGCTGGATGTACTACTCAGCACAGGAGTGAGGGTGTCCAAGAAGACGACCAAACCTCGAGGGTACTCAGTACTAGGACAAGCCCCGAGCACACACATGCCTGGCTCACACAAAACCTGGGGCTCCCAACTGAAGAGGTATCCACAGTAGGCGTCAAACTATACGCCACGTACACGGAAACCACGTGCACAAGCCACGTGAAACCTCTACGTAAACTACGTGAACACCACGCCAACCACACACACCACACGCTCCCCGAGCGTTGAGAGTGCCAATGCACCTCTTACCATTACCACATAATACACACACGATAATCCGATAATATCACACTAACAAACCCATGCACAGAACAAGCCTCGGCTGTGATCGAGACGGGGTTTAGTGTCGCCTTCAGAACGCGACAGCCCGATATGTCGCCTTAGAAAACAAGAACGCGACATGTCGTTCGGTCGCGACACTGTCGCGACACCCAGGTTTGTCGCCTTCACAGGCGCAAACCCTAATCCGGAAACCTTCATCCGGATCACCCCCAAAACCCCTATAATCTATGGTTTCCATTCCATTTACATGCTTTAATGTGTTCCTACACATGCTATATACTATTTAGAGAGCTAGAAACACATCATTCACAACACACGAGCAATCCACGGATCAAACATGGGAAATCTCCCTACCTTCGCGAAGCAGGCAAAGTACGGAGTCCACACGACGTTTTCCCCGCTCCACACAACATCCTCGCGGCGAGAACACGTCAAACCAAGCTCCAACAAGTCGAATCGCCTAGAAATCCTCCAGCATAACCCCATGGCCGAGCAGAGCTCATGTGCGCTCTGTTCTATCGGGGTTTTATAAAAACTCTTCACAGTTAAGAATGCGACGTCACACTGTGTCGCGACCTCAACGCGACGCACCAGTCCGTCTCCTTCAATAAGTCGACGTTAGCAAGCTCTCCCTATGTGCAACACGTGGCGCGCATGCAGACAAAGAGTAAAAACATCGGTTTCATGAATGCGACGCCCTAGGATATCGCGTTCAAAACGCGACGCCCTTTACTGTCGCGTTCGCAGACAGTGAATCAGTGAGCTCTTTGGGCCCAAACCTCCGGCCCACAGAGCCTCACCACCTATGGAAAACACCTATTACACACATCATTGGCCACACACTGGCCTCCATACACATAGGAAGATGATCCGAACGGTCGGAACGTCACACACACCATCCTATTCACATCCTCCTAATGTGTCCCTCTATCCTTGAGGATATTAAGCTAACTGACCAAATGGATAGCTGTGTTTGGACTGCTTCTCCTGGTGGTTATTTCACTACTTCCACTACTTATAAGAGCCTTTCTCTGCATAGGGTGACTAGGAAACCTCTAGCCTGGCTGTGGCATCATTCCTTCTATCAACGTGCCTCCCTGTTCTGCTGGAAAATTCTTTATCGTGTTGTTCCTGTGGACTCCAGGATTACTGATCAGGGTATTGCATTTGTCTCCCAGTGTTCTTGTTGTAACAACCCTAGTTCTGAGGATCTGAACCATCTGTTCATTTCTAGTGAGTTAGCGACTCAGCTATGGAACTGGGCTGCTCCCCTCCTGGATATTAATCTTTCCAGTTATGACAGTATTACTGCTCGCCTTTGGCATCTGTTGAGGCATTATAGCCCGTCTACTCCTCAAGGCTTTATCTCCTTGTATGCGTCCATGCTGGTTATCTGGGAAATTTGGCGTGCTCACTGCCTGTTGCATTTTGAAGGAAAGCGGCGTTCTATCCACAACATTGTTCACAACATCCGCTCCATGGTCTCCGCGTCACTTGAGTCCGTGACTTTTAAGCAACACTTGCCTGAGAAAGGCCTTGTGGATCTCAATTCTTTTGGTTTCTCCCCTATTGTCAAAGTGCGGTTGTTCAAGCTTGTCAGGTGGATTCCACCAGACTCTGGTCTGGTTTTAAATGTTGATGGCGCCAGTAAGGGGAATTCTGGTCTCTATGGTGGAGGTGGGTGCATCAGAGATAGTTCGGGTCATTTTGTCCTGGATTTTGCTCACTTTTATGGTTCTGGTGGTAGCCTAGTTGCTGAGGTTCGTGCCCTTTGTGATGGTATTCATTTAGCTACTGAATATGGCCTCCCGCTATCCTTGATCCAGTCAGATTCGGCAGTTCTTGTTTATTCTATCATTACCAATATCTCTCCCTCCTGGGTTTGCCTGCATTGGTGGCATTTTGCACAAACCTTTTTTTGCAGCTTAGGGATCAAGGTGATGCACATTTATAGAGAAGCTAACCAAGTTGCCGATGCTCTGGCTAATTATGGTTGTAAGCTTCTTACAAATGTAACTTTCTTATCCCCCATTTCTCTGCCTCGTGAGTGTAAAGGTCCACTTACTTTGGACCGGTCTAGACTTCCTAGTCTCAGGCCAGTTTAGCTAGGGTATACCCCTTTGCTTTTGTATTATTTTTTGATTGTATGATAATCTGGCCCAGGTGGTTCGCACTGGTGGAGTGGGAACATTCTACTCTCCTGGAGTAGGGTGCACTCTCCTAGTGGTTGTCCCTAAGGACCTATTATTAAAAAAAAAAGGGTATTTTAAGTTAGATTTAGGGTGACGTTTGAATAAATTCAAAAGTTCGAGGTGCAAATGTTGTGTGATTGCCAATGTTTTCATTTATTTTACCATTCTAGCAATTTTTGAGATTAATAATGTTTCTATTTCTATTTTTGTTAATGTTTCTTAAATAAAATATTTCTTAACCTCAAAAATATTTCATAGTGCAAATGTCGCATGATCGCCACCACCCTACTTGAGAGCATAAGTACAGAGTGGACGATGACCAACATATTCACTACACATATTGTGAACATCGCATCGCTAGCACCATGACTTCTCCAAACATCTAGCCAAACTTAGTAGAGATTCCATACACTGCTAATTAGCTCCCCATCATGCATAGCTAAAAGAACACATTGATTCATTGTTTTTTAAAAAAAAAAATTGACATTGGCTCAGATGAATGACGGCCCAATTTAGTTTTTGTGGACTTAATATGTGCACATGTGGATTGTCTTTGATTACATTGTATATATTTTAGAAATTTTAAAATTATGTTTGTTTCATATCTTATGGACATTATGATGCTTATGAAAATTTATTATTGTATCTTATTCACAGGAGGATTAAGTTATATATATTCATTTCCATTCATGCATGTGATTGTGACACTTAAAAATGTTTGGAAAAAACTTAGGGTTGTTGTATCTTATCACAATATGATCGAGTTATACATGTGTTGTCATTTTCTTTTCTGTGATTGCACTACAAGAAAATGCGCTATTTCCGACGGACTGAATCCGTCGGAAATCCGACGGTATTCCGTCGGAAAAGGCGCCTTCCGACCGCTTTCCGTCCAAAGCTCGTCGGAAACTGTCTGTCGGAAATACTTGGTCAGAAATTTCCGACAGATGACAATTCCGTCGGAATCGGTCGAAACCTCCGACAGATATAATCCGTCGGGAAAGCCGTCAGCATTTTCCAACGGAATTGCCGACGGTGTTTTTCCGTCGGTAATTTATCAGTTCCGACGGATACTTATCCGTTGGACAATCCATCAGTATTTTCCGACAGAATTACCGACAGTATTTTTTCGTCGGTAATTTATCAGTTCCGACGGATACTTATCCGTCGGAATATCCATCGGAAAATACACCATATTTTTTAAAAAAATAGGCAAATAAAAATGATTTGTCAACATTGCTACAATGTCAAACCTGCTACAATATTCATAAATTTAACAAATACTCACGATCAACATAAAATCATAAAATACAATAAATATAAAATCATATAGAATAATGAATACAAAAATCAACATAGATCTGCTGGATCGTCTGCTGTCCCTGCCTCGTCATCGTCTGGAGCTGGATCCTATATTAAACAAATAAAATGAGAAATATTAATAATAAATAAAAGACATACATTATTTTCAAAAATGAATTTTAAAACATGTGATTATTTCTCAAGCTTAATACAATACTATTTTTAGATTCATCACTTTCTTGGGTGTTTTTAGATCCGTCCTTTGAATTCCCAACCCAATCTGTAGATCCAAATTGGATTTTGTTAGTTCCCACACGTCACTTTAACCCACCCGTCGTGTCGGAGAAAACGGCACGTCGATCGGATCCCTATTTGGGATTTTAGACCCCCGGGTTGCGTGTTTTAACCATTTATATATGCTTGGCCGTGTTTTTAGATCCGTCCTTTGAATGCCCAACCCAATCCGGGGATCCAAATTGGATTCCGTCAGTTTCTACACGCCACTTTAACCAACCCGGCCGTGTCAGAGAAAACAGCACGTCGATCGGATCCCTATTTGGGATTTTGGACCCCCGGGTTGTGTGTTTTAACCTTTATATATACTTGCCCGTTTTTACATCCGTCCTTTGAATGCCCTACCCAATCCGGATATCCAAATTGGATTCCGTCAGTTTCTACACGTCACTTTAACCCACCCGGTCGTGTCGGAGAAAACGACACATCGATCAGATCCCTATTTGGGATTTTGGACCCCCGAGTTGCGTGTTTTAACCATTTATATATGTTTGACCGTGTTTTTAGATCCATCCTTTGAATGCCCAACCCAATCCGGGGATCCAAATTGGATTCTGTCTATTTCTACACGTCACTTTAACCCACCGGTCGTGTCGGAGAAAACGGCACGTCGATCGGATCCCTATTTGGGATTTTGGACCCCCGGGTTGTGTGTTTTAACCTTTTATATATACTTGCCCGTTTTTAGATCCGTCCTTTGAATGCCCAACCCAATCTGGAGATCCAAATTGGATTCCGTCAGTTTCTACACGTCACTTTAACACATCCGGTCGTGTCGGAGAAAACAGCACGTCGATCGATCCCTATTTGGGATTTTGGACCCCCGGGTTGTGTGTTTTAACCTTTTATATATACTTGCCCGTTTTTACATCCGTCCTTTGAATGCCCAACCCAATCCGGAGATCCAATTGGATTCCGTCAGTTTCTACACGTCACTTTAACCCACCCGATCATGTCGGAGAAAACGGCACGTCTATCGGATCCCTATTTGGGATTTTGGACCCCCGGGTTGTGTGTTTTAACCTTTTATATATACTTGCCCGTTTTTAGATCCGTCCTTTGAATGCCCAACCCACCCAGAAATACAAATTGGATTCCATCAGTTTCTACACGTCACTTTAACCCACCCGATCGTGTCGGAGAAAACGCACGTCGATCGGATCCCTATTTGGATTTTAGACCCCCGGGTTGCGTGTTTTAACCATTTATATATGCTTGACCGTGTTTTTAGATCCGTCATTTGAATGCCCAACCAATCCGAAGATCCAAATTGGATTCCGTCAGTTCCCACACGTCACTTTAACCCCCCGGTCGTGTCGGAGAAAACGGCACGCCGATCCGATCCCTATTTGGGATTTTGGACCCCCGGGTTGTGTGTTTTGACCCTTTATATATATTTGGGTGTTTTTTAGATCCGTCATTTCAATACCCAACCCAATTCGGAGATCCAAATTAGATTCTGTCAGTTCCCACACGTCACTTTAACCCACCCGGTCGTGTCGGAGAAAACGACACGCCGATCCGAACCCTATTTGGGATTTTGGACCCCCGGGTTGTATGTTTTGACCCTTTATATATATTTGACTGTGTTTTTAGATCCGTCCTTTGAATGCCCAACCCAATCCGGTGATCCAAATTGGATTCCGTCAGTTTCTACACGTCACTTTAACCCACCCGATCGTGTCGGAGAAAACGGCACGTCGATCGGATCCCTATTTGGGATTTTGGACCCCCGGATTGTGTGTTTTAACCTTTTATATATACTGCCCGTTTTTAGATCCGTCCTTTGAATGCCCAACCCAATCCGGAAATACAAATTGGATTCCATCAGTTTCTACACGTCACTTTAACCATCCGATCATGTCGGAGAAAACGGCACGTCGATCGGATCCCTATTTGGGATTTTAGACCCCCGGGTTGCGTGTTTTAACCATTTATATATGCTTGACCGTGTTTTTAGATCCGTCATTTGAATGCCCAACCCAATCCGGAGATCCAAATTGAATTCCGTCAGTTCCCACACGTCACTTTAACCCACCCGGTCGTGTCGGAGAAAACGGCACGCCGATCCGATCCCAATTTGGGATTTTGGACCCCCGGGTTGTGTGTTTTGACCCTTTATATATATTTGGGTGTTTTTTAGATCCGTCATTTCAATACCAACCCATTCCGGAGATCCAAATTAGATTCTGTCAGTTCCCACACGTCACTTTAACCCACACGGTCGTGTCGGAGAAAAAGACACGCCGATCCGAACCCTATTTGGGATTTTGGACCCCCGGTTGTGTGTTTTGACCTTTATATATATTTGATCGTGTTTTTAGATCCGTCCTTTGAATGCCCAACCCAATTCGGGGATCCAAATTGGATTCCGTCAATTTCTACACGTCACTTTAACCCACCGGTCGTGTCGGAGGAGAAAACGGCACGTCGATCGGATCCCTATTTGGGATTTTGGACCCCCGGATTGTGTGTTTTAACCTTTTATATATACTTGCCCGTTTTTAGATCCGTCATTTGAATGCCCAACCCAATCCGGGATCCAAATCAGATTCCGTCACTTTCTACACGTCACATTAACCCACCCGATCGTGTCGGAGAAAACGGCACGTCGATCGGATCCCTATTTTGGATTTTAGACCCCCGGGTTGCGTGTTTTAACCATTTATATATGCTTGACCATGTTTTTAGATCCGTCATTTGAATGCCCAACCCAATCCGGAGATCCAAATTGGATTCCGTCAGTTCCCGCGCGTCACTTTAACTCACCCGGTCGTGTCGGAGAAAACGGCACGCCGATCCGATCCCTATTTGGGATTTTGGACCCCCGGGTTGTGTGTTTTGACCCTTATATATACTTGGGTGTTTTTTAGATCCGTCATTTCAATGCCCAACCCAATCCGGAGATCCAAATTAGATTCTGTCAGTTCCCACACGTCACTTTAACCCACCCTGTCGTGTCGGAGAAAACGGCACGCCAATCCGAACCCTATTTGGGATTTTGGACCCCCGGGCTGTGTGTTTTGACCCTTTATATATGTTGACCGTGTTTTTAGATCCGTCCTTTGAATGCCCAACCCAATCCGGGGATCCAAATTGGATTCCGTTAGTTTCTACACGTCACTTTAACCCCCCAGTCGTGTCGGAGAAAACGGCACGTCGATCGATCCCTATTTGGAATTTTGGACCCCCGGTTGTGTGTTTTAACCTTTTATATATACTTGCCCGTTTTTAGATCCGTCCTTTGAATGCCCAACCCAATCCCGAGATGAAAATTCGATTCCGTCAGTTTCTACACGTCACTTTAACCCACCCGGTCGTGTCGGAGAAAACGGCACGTCGATCGGATCCCTATTTGGGATTTTGGACCCCTGGGTTGCGTGTTTTAACCATTTATATATGCTTGACCGTGTTTTTAGATCCGTCATTTGAATGTCCAACCCAATCCGGAGATCCAAATGGATTCCGTTAGTTCCCACAGGTCACTTTAACCCACCCGGTCGTGTCGGCGAAAACGACACGCCGATCCGATCCCTATTTGGGATTTTGGACCCCCGGGTTGTGTGTTTTGACCCTTTATATATACTTGGGTGTTTTTTAGATCCGTCATTTCAATGCCCAACCCAATCCGGAGATCCAAATTAGATTCCGTCACTTCCCACACGTCACTTTAACCCACCCGGTTGTTTAGGAGAAAACGGCACGGCGATCTGATCCCTATTTGGGATTTTGGACCCCCGGGTTGTGTGTTTTGACCCTTTATATATACTTGCCCGTTTTTAGATCCGTCCTTTGAATGCCCAACCCAATCCGGAGATAGAAATTGGATTCCGTCAGTTTCTATACGTCAGTTTAACCCACCCGGTCGTGTCGGAGAAAACGGCACGTCGATCGGATCCCTATTTGGGATTTCGGACCCCCGGGTTGTGTGTTTTAACCTTTTATATATACTTGCTCGTTTTTAGATCCGTCCTTTGAATGCCCAACCCAATCCGGAGATCCAAATGGATTCCGTCAGTTTCTACACGCCACTTTAACCCACCCGTCGTGTCAGAGAAAACGGCACGTCGATCAGATCCCTATTTGGGATTTTGACCCCCGGGTTGTGTGTTTTAACCTTTTATATATACTTGCCCGTTTTTACATCCTCCTTTGAATGTCCAACCAATCCGGAGATACAAATTTGATACTGTCAGTTTCTACACGTCACTTTAACCCACCCGGTCATGTCGGAGAAAACGGCACTCGATCGGATCCCTATTTGGGATTTTAGACCCCCGGGTTGCGTGTTTTAACCATTTATATATGCTTAACCGTGTTTTTAGATCCGTCATTTGAATGCCCAACCTAATCCGGAGATCCAAATTGGATTCCGTCAGTTCCCACACGTCACTTTAACCCACCCAGTCGTGTCGGAGAAAACGGCACGTCGATCGGATCCCTATTTGGGATTTTAGACCCCCGGGTTGCGTGTTTTAACCATTTATATATGCTTAACCGTGTTTTTAGATCCGTCATTTGAATGCCCAACCTAATCCGGAGATCCAAATTGGATTCCGTCAGTTCCACACGTCACTTTAACCCACCCAGTCGTGTCGGAGAAAACGGCACGCCGATCCGAACCCTATTTGGGATTTTGGACCCCCGGGTTGTGTGTTTTGACCCTTTATATATACTTGGGTGTTTTTTAGATCCATCATTTCAATGCTCAACCCAATCCGGAGATCCAAATTGGATTCCGTCAGTTCCCACACGTCCCTTTAACCCACCCGGTCGTGTCGGAGAAAACGGCACGCCGATCTAATCCCTATTTGGGATTTTGGACCCCCGGGTTGTGTGTTTTGACCCTTTATATATACTTGGATGTTTTTTACATCCGTCAATTGAACGCCCGACCCAATCCTAAGTATATGAAATTAATACTAATACTGACCTGAGCTGCTGGCTGTGTGGGGCGTACTCCCTGCATTATTGAGATGAACTGCTGAACCATATCGCTGAACTGCATCTGTAGCTGTACCCGCTGCGTCTCTATCTCTACCCGCTGCGTCTGTAGCTCTACCCGCTGTGGCTGTAGCTCTACCCACTGCGTCTGTAGCTCTGCACGTAGCTCCTCCCGAATGATGCTCTAATGTCCTCTACACCACTGACGGGCGGCGCAGAAGATGAACTCGCGTGTGCCGGGGGAGCGATCGAACTGGCATATGAGGACAACACTCGATGAGTATCCAGGCTGTCCCCAAAGCCGTACACTCGACCCTTCCTCGGCACTCCCGCTGCCTCGACCCAAGTGTCCGCATCCAATCTGGCTGGGGAGTGCCCTCTGTGTAGCGCTCCGCCATCGTCCTGTCGTACGTCTCCTGTAAAATAATTTAAAATTAAATTATTGAAAACAAATTACTTTAATATCATAATTGAATTCATAATTAAAAGCTTGACTTACAGCAATCGTGCGGGCACTCTCGGTAACATAGTCATCCATCCCCTTCCGCTTATGAGTCCGGTCAAATAACTCGCGGAAAGTAGGGCACGCTCCAGGTCGTGATGCTTAAAATTCAAAAAAATTAGTTAGTTTCACAATAATAATCCATATGTATATATGAATCGAACAATAAAATACTTACCAATTTTTTACTGTGGGTCGCATAAGATACGAATCCACTAGTATGCACATTCTTCTCCGGTTGAGTTGCTCTGTTGCGTATTGCCGCCTGTGACCGCTGCTGCCATGGTCCAGCAGCCAACGCTCGCAAAGGGACTCCCAATAGTCCCTCCGCATCCAAATAGGGTCGTAATCCACCCAAGCCATAGGATCCCGATTGCCTGTGGTCTTCATTGCCTTGTCCCGTACCTCCCACAGACTTTCTTAAATTAGTCTGGGCCGTAATCTCCCAGACGACTCGAGCTCGAGGGAGATCCTTGGGTCTCGTGAACGTGAACCTCTGCTGTAAAGAAATAAAATTAATCAACGTTCTGCAATAAACCCAAATTAATAATAATTAAATAAATGACTTCAACTCTTCTAAAAATAAAATACCGTAAACATGTCAAATAATAAATCCCGGACTGGCACCGGGAAGTCTCTCCATACATCCACTGGTCCTGGAATATGTGCGTGGACTAGCGTCGTAATATAGCGGAAAGCAGGACTCGGATCTATCTTCCCCCTGCAATTCCACATTAATTCTCTACATGAAATGTATATCCTAAATAACAAATACAGTAACACTGAGATGATGAACTTTACCCTGAGATCCAGCATGGTTGTCGTCCTGGTAGCTGAGGCCCCTCCTCAGCTGCTGGATGTTGGCTCTCCACCTCTGTTGGAAACAATTTAGTACACTATTATTGTATAAATTTCAAGAGACCAAACATACTAATCTATTGAAACATACGTTTACCTTGTGGTGAGGAAGAAGACGAAGGTGGCACTGCTCGGATGGTCGACAGGGAGGCAAAATTTCATACACATTAGAAATTATGAATTTCAAATAAACAACAATATAGAAATTTACCTGTCGCTGGGACGACGGACGTGGACGGGGAGGCAGTCCCTACAAAATTTCATACACATTAGAAATTATGAATTTCAAATAAACAACAATATAGAAATTTATCTGTCGCTGGGACGACGGGCGTGGACGGGGAGGCAGTCCCTGCAAAATTTCATACACATTAGAAATTATGAATTTCAAATAAACAACAATATAGAAATTTACCTGTCGCTGGGACGACGGGCGTGGATGGGGAGGCAGTCCCTATAAAATTGTGTGTACGTTAGTTCTCGTGAAATCAATATAAACAATAATACCCATATGGTTTTTTGTGTACATATGCATATACCTGTCGCGGACCTGGAGGCAGACGTGGACGGGGAGGCAGTCCCTACTTTCTTGTATGTACGTTAGTTCTCATGCATTTAATATGAACAATAAATTCTAGAATATTGTGTTTACACATACGTATACCTGTCGTGGACGGGGTCACGGACCCTCTGCCAACGGATGTGGCAACCGTCCGACTGCGTCCTCCACGTACCATATCTCTATTGATACAAATAAAGATATAGCAAGTCATCAGCACTCAATTTGAAGTAGCAATTTATTATGAACATGTAATTAACAACAACACCAATTTCTTACAAAATATGCAGTATATTATCTATATTCATCATCAGATGTTGAAGACATGTTTAATTCAGCATCATCTTCATCATCATCCTGTAATTCATCCTCATCATCTTGGGTGTCTTCCTCCACATCAGACTCCACCTCCCGCTCAGCGACATTTGGGTGAACTTCTTCTTGTTCGTTATCCTTATGTAAGCAAATTGTTTCATTTATATCATGAACATTGTACTGCGTAGAAGCTGCCAACTCTCGTGCGTCACTCCGATCTAATTGGAAAAAGTTGTCATTAACACCTTCGAGCTCATCATCAGTCGGGAGAAGCTCATACTCAGGGAATAGTCTTGATTTCACTCTACATGCAGCCCACCAATATCTTAATTTGAGGGATGTATAATTTGAATAATAAACTTGTTGGGCTTGTGCTGCCAGGATGAATGGCTCATATGTACTCAGTTTGGACTTATGCTTCACATCGATTAATCCATATGTTGTGTCATGACGAATAGATGTCGGATCAAACCAATGACACTTGAACAGAAATACATTGTTGTCTTGTCCCAAAAATTGTAGTTCAATGACTTCTTCGAGAATGCCATAATAGTCAATTTCATTTTCATTGTAGGCACTTCCCTTCACACATATGCCGTTGTTCATCGTAGACTTATTCCGTCCATAATCTCTCGTGTGAAATCTGTATCCATTCACAATGTAGCCTGGATAGACACGTACAATCTTCGAGGGGCCAAAACTGATCTGCTGTACTCTTGAATCGGGAATGAAGCCTTGTTCAACCTATTATGAGATAAATAGACAAACATTGAATAAATGACTTCAACTCAGTCTGCATAAAAACATAACACTTATGTTTCAAAATAATTAGACACATACTCGAGATCTTAACCAAGTAGGAAAAGACTTCTCCCGTTCCTTTTCAAACTGCACATCAGTTAGACGTGGATTCCGTCGCAATATGACCGAGTCAAACTCTCTACAATGTAAATGTCACACAACCGTTAGGTTCTGCAGCAATGCACGCAAATGATGACGAATAAGCGTGGAGAGCTTACTGAATGTAGGGTCTAGTTCTTCGCAATTCATGAACACGTAGATCTCCGCAGCTACCAACTCTCTGTCTTGGGGTGCGCGAGTAGATGAAGATCCGAACGCCCGTCCGGGACACTTGAATACAGAGAGTCGGTCTGACACCTCGGAATCTCCACCATCATCATTACGTGGAGGTTGAGTGCGTCGGGTTCCTATTTCCGTGTCAAAGTACATCGAACAGAAGTTCGATATCTCCTCAATGAGGTATGCCTCAGTAATGGAGCCCTCAACTTGTGCTTTGTTACAGACTTTCATCTTAAGATCGTGCATACACCTACGACAATAATTCAAATGCATACATAAGTAATATAAAAGATCGTCGTAATGGCAATAAATTGAGATGTAGAAATATACCTCTCAAACGGATACATCCATCGAAATTGTACTGGTCCTCCGACCCTTGCCTCATATGGTAATGGATTCAGGTGCTCCATTGAATCAATGAATGCTGGAGGAAATATCTTCTCTAATTTGCAGACTGTCTGAATTATATTTTGCTCCATATTTTGCAAGTCATGAATTTTGAGTTCTGATGCAGATAAAATCCTGAAGAATTGACTCAGGTCAGTCATTGCTCCCCATATTTGTTTCGGAAACAACTCACGAAAAGCAAGAGGCATCAGTCTTTGCATGAAAACACCTCATTTAATTACCAAAAGAGATTCGTACAAGATTACAAGTGCCATCACTAATATGAATTGGCTTGTAGGGAACTCACTAAATGTATATCAGAGAGGAGTGAATAGACGCACCCGAAATTTTCAACAAATAATACAAACACATAATAAATGAACACCTAATTACGATCAAACATTCACAGACTGTCCAAAATAGGACAATTCAAGACATTGAGTTAGATATACACATTCTCATTATTGAAAATAAGACTCGTGCACATCAATCTAATAGTCTTCAACGGAAAGGTTCATTGACACGGGCTTAACACGCTCTCGTGAGGTGTGTGCAGTGAAAAAATGTTATACATGCATTGATCAAATTTAAAACCCAAATAATATATGAAAGAAATATGGAAACAAAATCATACATGTGAACAAGTGCAATAATAAACCAAATTCATACATACATGTAGATGAATTGTATTAAAGTAAGAAATACAATACTAATCACTAAACTGAAAGTAAATAATTAAAAACAATCCATATAATAGTGTTATATTGAAATAAGTTTGAATTAATGATCTAATAGCTACAAGAAATGTTGTACTCATTTTTTTAAATCTTGATCAAGTCACATTACAGTTCCATGCCTTGCATTCAATTCAAGAGGAGAATGGGATCATTGAGACCCTTCATGTACTTTCTGTAGATAAAGTCTCTGCTTCAGATCAAAAGATCGATCTAAACCTGAAGATTTCTGTTTACAAGGGCAATCTTAGGCTATGTTTGGTACCCAAAATTTTGGAGTTATAAATGGGATAGAGTGAAAATATCTTCTAAAATTTGAAATTATAGACTGGGATAGAGTGAGGATATCCCTAAAATTGTGGGGAATTTTATAGATATCCTCACTCTATCCTAGTCTATCCAAATACTAAACATAACCTAAGATTCTTATAACTAAACCTAGTAATTAATGATAAGTTAGTTTTGAAAATGCTCAATGTCAAATTTTTTGATGATTTGGGGAAGGGGGCCGGGTGCAGGTGGGGGGGTGTACCTAGTTCAGTTCGTTTCAAATTCAGAAACTGAGTGAACCGAATATAATAATACTCAAACATAGTCTAGCGTAGTTGGTTAGCGCATGCATATAAATATTTCAGCAGCGGTGCGGGTTCAAAACTCCCATCTTACATGTGAGTTTTTGTGATAAAAGAATGAAAAATAGAGTTATTTTGTCAAAAAACATGACCCAACCTGAGATTCGAACCCTTCACCTCCAAGGGGAGGTGCTAGCGTCTTAGCCACCAAGCCAACTAGACTTATATTTAAATCAAACCAAATCGGTTCAGTTCGGTTTGGTTCTCTACAGTACTTCGATTTAATTAGGCTTGTAAAAAATAAGAGATGAACCGGACCGAACCGACCCGTGTTCACCCTAGTTAAAGGGGACCCAATTGTCTGAATCGGAGACAATCTTCCAATGTCAAAGTCAGAGGTGACTGTGGAAATAAGACGTTCAAGGAGAGGGGTCTTTTTCGCACGTGAGCAATTGTGAGGGAGAAGTTCCACTTACCTCTACATGAAGATCATCGTCCTTATATAGGCGCAGGTCCTAAAAGATCTTGAAATATTTTCGATGGTGATGTCTCTAGGATGTAATCGCTGGGTTTCCAAGATAAGGATGTCCACTTAAGACATTTCTAGGACTTTGTGCGGTGGCTATTCCAGATCATGGAAGAGCATGCAGTGCAACCCCATTAAAGGTCGCTGGAAGGTCAAGGGTTGCCTATAAAACTCACAATTTGAAGGCGCCGAGCAGGAGTTTGGAGACTCTCAAATATCTTGTAATACTAGGGGACACGCATAAGGGGAAGCTTGTTCAGAGTCTGTCTTGTGTCGAGAACACACTGCTGATTAGTCTGCTTGGGGTTGTTTAGTGGCGACTCCCTATCTTTTTGATGTCCAAAGAAATGCGTCAAGAAAGACGTGCTTGGTAGCCATATCGCGTCCGAAGATGCATGGCGATCAAGGCTTGTTCGATAATCGATAACGGGTCATAATGGGTTCATGGGCTTAGGAGCCAAAATGGGTCCGGGGGATAGGGCTGTAAACGTATCCGAATAATATCCGGATCCAATTCGAATTCGTATCCGATTATCCAGATATTATCCGATTAACAAATATCCGATGGAGCGGATTTCGGATACGGATATTATCCGGATAATAAACGGAGCGGATACAGAAACGGGTGATTCGCTCCGTTTAAGATCCGCTCCGAAATAGAATTATTTTTTACCATTATATTTTAGATCTAATTATTCATAAATAATATATTTATAAATATATATATATCTAATGCTAATTTTTTGTTTAGAAAATATTTTTGACATTTATATTTATATATATATATATATATTAGTTTTTTATGATTTTTAGACCACTTAATATCTTTTATTAAATTTATATTTTCGAAGCGGTAATATCCGTATCCGCTCCGAATCCGAAAATTATCCAATTAAATTATTCGCTCCGTATTCGAATTATATTCGGAGCGGATACGGATTATCCGATTAACTATACGGATATTATCTGGATAATTAACCAGATTCGAAGTTAAACCACTTGCAAACACTGATGAGTCCAAAAGTTGGAGTAACAGTGGACCCATATCCAAATGCATATACTCGTCACACAGAGATAAATATAACTCTGAAGGATCAATCCGTAGATTAACTTATCTTAAATTCTTAATTAGAAACTATCAAATACTCATGATTTAGATCTTCCTATATATAGCTATGGTATTTTAAAAAATGGGGAAAAAAAACTAGAAGAGTCAGTGGTGCAATTTACTATACCTTTTTTAAAAACCTTCTGGACAGCAAAAACACCCAATCCTTTTCATGCAAGACCTTGGTGGATGATCCAACAGATGCATGACCATGTGTAGAAATATTCGGTGGAAGCAGCTTCTTAAGTACATCTCAATAGACGCTTAATTAACAACAACTTGTTTTGGTTTCTTAAGAAACTCAAATCAACAATATTAATAAAAAATACCCTCATCCGCTGCATGCATGCCTTCCAAGATTTTTGGAGTGGCCTACCATCTTGATATTTAAAAATCACACATTTATCATCTCCTGCACGTACGTGAATACCACATAAACATATACAACGAGTAATGCACCATTTTACTGCCATCGCTAGCTAATTACCACCACCATTCGTCATTACGAGTAGTAATATGTAAGTCCAAGTATATGTGCAATGTGATCAGTGTAGAAAACAACAACAACAACAACACAACACAAAATGATGGGAGGGGTAGGGGGGGTCGACTGGGGGGCGCTCGGACGGGAGGGGGAAGGGGTCGACTGGGGGGCGCTCAGACGGGAGGGAGAGGGGGGGTCGCCGTGGAGGGGGGAGGGTCGCCGGTGGAGGGGGCGGGAGGTGGACGGAAGGGGGAGGGGGGGTGGGACAGAAGGGGGAGGGGGGGTTGGGACGGGAGGGGGAGGTGGGGTCGACAGGGGGGGGAAGTCGTCGGTGGAGGGGAGGGGGAGGGGGTCGCTGGTGGCGGGGAAGGGAGGGGGGGAATGGAGGGGGAGGGGGGGCTGGGACATACCTGCAAGCGGCGAGGTTGGCGGAGCACGGCGGCGGCGGCGAGCGGCGAGGCTGGCGGCAGTGGCGAGCGGCGTCGGCGAGTAGTGGCGGCGAGGGCGCAGCGCGTCGGTTCCGGCGGAGAGAGAGAGAGAGAGAGAGAGAGAGAGATAGAGAGAGAGAGAGAGGAGAGAGAGAGAGAGAGAGAGAGAGAGGGAAAGGGGGGGTTTCGCGGGAGGAGAAAAAGCTGTTTTTCCGACTATATTTCCGACGGAAATATGTCCGTCGGAATATCCGTCGGTCTACCGACGAATATTTCCGATGGACATATTTCGGTCGGAACTTCCGACCGATTTTCCGACAGATATTTTTAGTCGGAATATCCGTCGGAATTACCGACGAAAAATAATCTGTCGGAAACATCCGTCGGTAATCCGGCAATTTCTTGTAGTGTTGTGATATTTATAGAAGTTCGGAAAACACAACATGGTTATGTGATTTGTGTCTTATTCACAGGATGATCAAGTTATGTACATTTTCATTTTCATTCATGTGATTATGATACTTATAGAAATTTGAAAACATAGGTTGTTGTTAGGGTTGGTATCATGTTAGATCGGAATTGGAAATAATGTTTTCGCTTCTGCCTCTTATAAGAACTTTCGAAGTTGGAACATAAATAAAAAAATGTGTTTTCACTTATACATCCATTTCCGCTTTAAGTCGAAAAAATGGAAATGGAAATAGAAATAAAATAAAACTTTGGATGTAATAATATTAATATTTACAAGTATATTGATTATTAATTTATGAATAGTTTCAAATATAAATTTAATATTTACCAGTATAGATAACTAATAACAATAAATAAAACTCTATCTTCTACTATCATCTCCATCACATATATTATAATGACCCTTATCAATAAAGTATGACAAGATCAATTAGTATAGTAATATCATATAGTTATATATAATGGTTGAGTGATAGACAATTGACATTGTAGATATCAAGAAGGTCAAAGACAAAACTACCATATATGATGAAATGAGAGAGTGATCACTAGTAACTATAATAGGACACGAATAGATGACATTTACATATAAATTGGAGGTGGAGGATAATGAGTTAACAATTTAAGAGCCAAAATTTCGAGATTGAGAAAGTTTTATTGTAAAAATATTATACAATATATATAAAAAATTATGAAACAAGATAACGAAGAAGTGGATGTGAAATTGGATATTTCAACTTCTGCATCCCATAAAAATTCAGATATCTATTTCTGCTTCATTTAAACTATCGATAAATTTTTTTTTGAAATTTCACATCTTCTAAAAAATATAAAGATGAGTTAGCTAAACAAAAATGAACATCTGTTGACAACTGTAGCAACCCTAAATTTATGGGAATTATTATTATTATTATTAATTAGAAAATCAAATAAAAGGAAGATGAATTAAATTAACTAGGAAATCAAATAAGAGAGAATTAATAAAACCCATAAAAGAAAAGGAGTAATGGGCTTTTCTATATTGACCCATTAAAAATGAGTGGGCTGAAATAGAAATTTTAAGAAGGGGAATAATAGAGAAATACCCAAAATTCGTAACTAAAATATTACTAAAATAAAAAATAGATATTTAATGCATTAATAGCTAGTTTGAATTAGGATTGGATTCCTAAACCTACCCCAATTGATTGGCCACGAAATTCCCTCTCTCCCAACCCAAATAGGAGATCTCTTACTTAAAAAGGGGAGAGAAAATAGGAAATTTGGAATTTAATAGGAGTTAGGCTTAAACTAGGAAATGGAATAGGGAGAAGCTTAAATACTTCTCTTAAACTCTCATGGCTGGCCCTAGCTTGTGCCAAGAGGTTCCTGGACCAAGAGGAGAGGCCAAGAGGAGGAGAATTCGTGGGGAGGAAGGATCTCTCAAGTTCTTCCCCGAGTTCTTCAAGTCTAACCCTAGAAGAGGAAAACGATCGAAGGTAGGCATTCTCACAAGCATAAACCATGAAACTTTTTTTGTAGGATGTCTCATCTATCAGGAACAAAACCTTTGGTTTCATAATTTTCCATCGAGCATATCTATCGTTCTTGTTTTTTCATGTTCTGCAACTGACATGACCCCGAACCCTCTTCTTAATTCTTGATCTCCTCGTATACTCAACCCCATGCCACGTGATTTTTACTATAGGAACTGATGCATGATATGCATCTTTTGCCCCTAAAAGTCCTAAATTTGATTCATCCTATCTTACGAAGTTAATCGTTGATCTCAACTATGTACTGTTTCATATTCATCATGAATACCTGTGTCTAAAACATGTCCAAACCCTAATTGTTTTCCAATTCCTATTTATTGTAAGTACCCATGCATGACTAGGTAGTTTTGCAACTAGTTTCACGATTTTTCGATGACTATACAATTAGTTATGATTTTCTGAATCGCCCTGTGTCAAATAGGGTAAGTTCTGGCCCGCAATCCAATGTAATGTCCTTTCCCTGTTGGACTCGGGCGCAGACCCTGTGAACGCAATAGCTCGATAAGCCGCGTTCACAAGGTCTGTCGCGACAGTGACCTCTGTCGCGATCTGATCGCGACATGGCCTGTGGTCGCGATCTGCTGCCCGACCAGACTAAGCCTGTCGCGACCCGTACAAGCACCCGTCGCGATCTCAGTTGACCCCGTCGCGACCCTCATCAAGGTACGTCACGATCTGGGTTCTTTTTGCAAGAAACCCCCTGCCTCAGCAATGCTTGATTATCTACAGTGTTTGTACTCTTGATTAACAGTCATACATCCCGAAAATAACTCTTGTTATAAATTAAATATTATGTATGATTAAAATACATGCACATGATCTTTTCTATCTAAAATTTCATGACACTTACACACACTTGAGCCATCCAATTATGACATATTTTGGCATGAAACTATATCATAATACATCTAGTAATTTATGTATTAAATTACCCTATACTGTCTATTGTTCTCGCGATGTTTTGGGAATACCGATATCGACGCTCCACTGTTCTAGAACTCTCTAGAGCGTCGAGCACTTGTTTCTATATCCACTCTCTCTTGACTTGGACGAACTCTCCGTCAGATATTCCTTCTATCGGACTAGTAAGTCTTTGTTCAAGGCCTCCGTAAGTCTCCTCTGTCCATGGATTCCCACATGGTCGACGAGCCAATTGTACCCTAACACCTGTAACACCCATTAGGGATCAATATGGTCAAAATGGCTATTAGAAATTCACTCTTGTATTGATTCACTCCGGACCTCTAGACCTGTGCTTAACATGGCCAGTGGTAAGGTCGTGAGTTCTGCCTGACTGCCAACACCATGTGCGCGTGTTGTGCAACGTTTACTATCGCTCGCTACTCGACGTTTCATGTGCAAGGTCCACTAACTCTCGTCTATACTCTACCCGTTCCTATTCACATTCACTCTACTATCTCATCTATTCATCTAGTGCTCTCCATCTACTTCTTGGTACTCTATATTGGCCATTGACAGATTGTCTAAAGATAACATATGACTAATGCCTGGCAATATATAAGGGCCCGATCTGGTCCTGGGATGTGCGCCCGAAAGTGCTAGTGCCCATGGAGTTAATGATCAAGTGTTTGGCATTACACCCAGTGCTATCTATCTTGACTATCTAAATGACAATCAAAAGTGCTATGTTCTCTCGTTGTCCATTGACAACAAGTGCTATGCTATACTATTGTGCTATGCTATACTCGTTGTGCTATCTGTACTATGGCCATCTTGCTATACTTGACATTGTGCATCTTGCTATTATTGTGCTATACCCGACACTTGTGCTATTATTGGTAAGACTATATTTGTAAGTCTTGCTATTTCGTTCACGTACTGTCTTGCTATATTTTACTTGACACTCTCTTCCGTTCGTTCATTAGTTCTCTGCCTTTAATGCATTAATTACTTAAGCCTGCTTGAGCCTGAGATTAAAGTCCTATTGAGCGATGTTCGCTCACCCCTGTGTTATTTGTCGTTGTGTTCTCAGGTGAGACCGAGGATGAACCATACACTCAAGAGGACGGGAACGACCTGGAGTGATGTCATGAGTACCCTAGTGTCCATTGCTATGTTGCGTTGCAGTAGTTAGGTTTGAAGTTTAGTCTTTTGATTTATTCCAAGTAATCGGGCCCTATAGATTGGCTCTGATATTATGGTTGTAACTAGCATTGAAAAGTATTAATGAAATGAATTCGCTTTAGTATATTCATTTGAAATGGTTTGATGTCTAGTATTCTCGCTCTATACCTTTCTTGCAACTGCCTCGCGTTCTGTATTCCGATATTCCGCGTCGGGGCTGACAACACCCTAGTTGTTGTATATTGTATCTTATTCATAAGATGATCCGTGCATTTTCATTCTATTTATGTGATTGTAATGCTTTTAGAAATTTAGAAAACACATAATTGTTGTATACTTGCATCCTATTCACATGTCGCTTGCGTTATATATGTATTTTCATTTCCTTTCGTTACATTGCCATTGTGATGGTTATCTAAGTTTAAAAGTATGGGGCATTTTCTGTCTTATTCACAGCCAACACTACAGGAAAATCAGGTTTTGCTTATGTCCAAACACCGTAGGTAGAGAACCAAAAATCGTAAGCATCGCCTTTGCTTACGGTGTTACCCTACGATACGGTTTCGTCGGCTATACTCCGACGAGAAAGCCTAGGACTACGGTGTTTAAACTCCTTAAGTATAGACTTTAATCATTGTGTTTGTAGCCGTAAGTACACCATAAGGAAATCCTCTTTCTCCTACGGCTATGTAAACCATAGTCATAATTTTTGTAAGGATAGACTCAGTTATGGCTACTACATCCGTACGGCTATGTAAACCATAAGCATGTTTCCCTACGGCCCACGTACACCATAAGAATTTTTGTTTCAGAAAAAAAAATAGTAATGTGTTCAAATGGATCCACATTTACCTACATTAGAGATCCACATTACTGCATTGGAGATCCACATCACATACATTTGGATCCACATTCACATACATTGGGATCCACATTACATACATTTGGATCCACATTCACATACATTTGGATCAATAGTCACATTTACATTTGGATCAAACACTACACATCCACATTTAGATCCACACATTCACATCCACATCCACATTCATATCCACCTTCACAGAACACTCAGATCCACATTCACATTGACATCCATACATCACATCCACACACACATTCACACCCCCTCATTCCACACAACACATTAAAATATAAAACACATAAAGTTTAACAAATAATAATGTTGGTGAAAGTAAATCATCACATAAAACATCAACTCCATCAAATTGTTCCATTCACATACTAGTGCTAAGATCTGTTCAGAAGAGGAAGTTAAGTGTAACCCAGTAAGTTCAAAAAATGCGATTGATTCCACCAGTAAGTTCAAGATACTCCTATGCAACTCAAGGATGTTCCCAAAAGCCAGAAAACTTTGTGACACTACAGAAGCTAAGAAGCTCAATGCATGTGTCAATTGCCCTTTAAACAAATCAGCATGTGAGACAGTTAAAGAACATTTTGAGTAAAGAAGGCATTACAACTTCTCCTTGTGTACCTGTGTGGCAATAAGTGTGCACACGATCTCCTTGGTGTTCCAAGCATACACAAACTGAGTCCCCAAGTTACATTGTGAGAAGTTGCTTTGTGATGAAGTCGTTCAGAATACCATAGAGACATTTTTTCTTCACGCATCTTAGCCTGGTCAAGCAATTCCTGAACCTTGAATCAACCATCTATTTAGTAGCAAGGTATGTTAGAGGATCAGTCTCTTCATTTGTGCAGAACCCCAAAGATCAATTATTATTGATAGTATCATTCCAAAAACAGGAACCATAGGGAAAAGTAAATGCTTATGAAACAGAGGAGAACGGTGAAGAACTTTAACACCAAAAAGAAACATGGGGGAGGGGTTGGAAGAGCACATTCTGTGTAAGCTGCAGCAACTACAACTACCACTTCAACAGTCAATGGGAACATATTCAGAATATGTGTAGGATGATTGACAACCACAGTTATGATACAATGAGATTGTGGAGCCTAACATGATGAAGAGGAAACATATAAATAGTAGAGGGAGGTTATTTTTTAGGATTGCATGCTTCCTCAAAAGTACGATTATAATATATGAGATCCACTGTTAAGTGCAGGTCGAGGTATCTTACACTAGCCTTTTCACGAGAGCCTCCGCCAAAGAAAGCAACTGATTCGCATGGGTACGGAGCCTATTGTGCATGAACCTAGATAAATGAATGTCAAAATTGAGATTAATAACTACCTTAAAGACATACTAAATAGGCTACAGATTTCATGTGAGCATTTTATGCAATTGAATTGAATTCATAAGAAGACATTTTATGGATTATCCCAAATGAGTACTGATAACAAACTGGCAACTTAACTACAATCCTTCTTTCATCACTTTACAATTGTACATCATTTATGTAACACCCCGGAAATTTAGTATTAAATAAAGGGGAATAAATTAATAAACAGATTGGAGAGACTTCCATACCATGTATTAATGACCCATTAACAAGATTGGCCAATAGAGATATTTGGCCCAAGGATATAATGAACTAGGACAGGAAATTACCCAGAATTTCGAGTATGTATTATGCCATAATTGGAGAGGGAAGTTAGGGTTAAATTAAGGTAATTAGTCATGCAGGTAAGCCAAAACCGAACCCACCCCAATTGGTGGTTTCCTAAACCATTACTACCTCCATTGGAGGAAAGAGTCCCAGATTTCTTGGAAATAGGGAACAGAATTTCGCAGCCCTTTTCCTAGTCTCTTAGAACTCTTAACTACATCCTAAAACTATAAGAACTCGTCCCTAAACTCTTGGGGAGGTTTAACAACGAGTTGGGGTCTTTTTGGGCAGGCTAGAGCTTCTGGGTGGAGCAGGAGAAAAGGCTGGGAACCCGAGCTACATCCCCTGCATCCTCTGTTGCGTGCAAAACATCGACTGTTTTAGATCTTCATAAAGTTAGGTGTTCTCGGCCAAGATTAAGAAAACCTATACCATCATGTAGAGCATCGGTCTATGATCATTTGCACATGATTTGCCCAATTTTCATGGAGTATGCATGGAGTATTGGTCGTTTTCTCTAAGTCGTGTCCAGTTAGGGCTTATTCTCGTTTGTCTTATTATGCATGATATTCGAGACCGAATTTGACTAAACTTTCCTTCACAAAGTTCTTCTACATGAAGTCAAGATCCTCTTTTTTGTTGGACATTTTATCCAAAAGTCTTTTGTTAGAGAGTTAAAGCTTCGTAAGGAGTCACTGCATGATACTACGATTTCGGGCTACACTTGACTTTTTGTTCTTCATATGTTTTCTCGGGATTAGAGACCGAATTAGATCAACCCTCAACATCAAATTCTTCCACTAGTTGTCCTCGTCATCTTTCTTGTTGAACGTTTTGTCCAAATGTCATTTTTTAAAGAGTTATAAGAGTTCGAAGTGAATCGCTGCATGAGAGGTGTTTTCGGGTTCCACATAACTTATAAGTTTTGTTCTGGAAGGGCACTAGTGTCGACACTACTTGGGCTAGTGTCGACACAATGTCCCAAAACAGCCCAGAAGGTGTTCTGGGAAGGCCTCTAGTGTCGACACTACTTGGGCTAGTGTTGACACACTGTCCCAGCTTGGCCAGAAGGTGTTCTGGGAGCTGTCTCTAGTGTTGACACTACCTGAACTAGTGTCGACACTACTTGACCTTTCTGCCTTGTATTGAGGCACTGTGTAGACACTGCCTGAACTAGTGTCGACACTACTTGACCAGTTTGCACTATTTTGTCTTGTGTTGACACCAGTAAGGACTGTGTTGACACTACCCTTACACAAAATTACATATTTGGGTCTGTCATTTAATGATGTCTACTAGCATGGCATCATGTTACATGGTATGCATGTACCTAAAATAAATCAACCCATTGAAAAATAGTAATGATATGAATATGATTCTAATGTGAGATTTGATTGATCTTATGTCCATTGGATTATCTTGTGATCTGCTTATTGTCAATTGATAAGATAGAATATGATATGATGTGGGGATGAATACATGTTAGTAGGGACATGTTAGTGGTGTTAATGTTATGATTTGCATATGAGTTTCATGGATTACATGTTTCCCGATGTTCAATTAATATGTGTCATATGCATACATGTTAGGAAAGCACGTGTTTCTATATACGATCTGTCTTTAGAAACATCATTCATGTCAAGACATTAATGACCTATGAAACATAAGATACGTCGTTATCCTACCTTGTTCTTTTGAGATGTTTGTCATTCCTTGACTCTATGAATGATCATGTTCTTTTTACTATGAGCTTGTCATTGAAACTCTGTGGCCATAATATGAATCTGTTTGTTCGGCACAACGTGGGACTCCGGTCCAAAACTTGATCCAATGCCTGTGCAATAGGGGCCCTGTCGGTCCTGGGGAGGAGCGCCCCAACGTACTTGTTAACTGCGGGAGTATGGACTCTTGGTGCTTGGCATAGCACACTGACATGCAAGATGTGAAAATGTGCCTCCTGTTTGACATGATAAGTTTGACTTGGCATGATATGATACGGTTGTTCTTGTGAAACATATGTGATCTGCTTGAGTATGGCCAATCTCTTCTGAATGATTTTATTCTTGAATTAGCTGTCCATTGTATATGGAACTCGACAATTGATCTGATATGATATCGTTCTACTTTGCTATTCAACTTATTAGAAAAGCATGCATTGTCAGCATATCATATGCATATCTGCCTATTTAAAATGTTAATCATGTATATTAGTGCCCGTACGTTATTGAGATGTAAATCCTACTGAGCTAGTTCGCTCACCCCTATCATCCTGCCCTTTTTCAGGTAGTGATGACGAACCGTGGAGTCAGATGGGACTGGGCAAGAGTGACGAGCACCCGTCCTAGAAATAGATGACAGTTAGAAATAGACATTGAGTAGTCGATGTATTAGAGAAACCTTGTTATTTGATTAATAAACACGTTTAGTTGATTCTTCTCATGTAAGGTTGTATCTAGTTGAATGGAATGAAATAAGGTATATGTTTGGTGACTATAGTATAGTCGAATGTGTGTATATATTCAATTGTGACTCTGTGTTATTCAACTGTGATACGCCTGTTTGTATCGTTCACGTCTCCCGGTATTTATTCCGCTGCTAAATATCGGGGCGTGACAGTTGGTATCAGAGCCTGAACTTTAGGGTCCAAGGGATTAGGAACATAGAATGAAACTAGATACACGAGTCAAAATCTGTCGTACCTAATGTGAGCTTGGGTAGAGCCATTGGGAATAGAAGTCACATGTGAATATTTAGATGACTGACTCATATTATTATCTTGAAGGTGCTTATTACCTCAATGGCCGCTGAACGTGCCCAGGCTAGGGACATGCAACGAACTATATAGAACTGACTCTGGCCATCTTACAAGCCACCCAAGGTGGAGGTAACCGCGGAGCCGGTGAGCTCCACCGGAATTTCCAGAATATGGATCCGCCTAGGTTTGAAGGGAGTACTGACCCAGATGTTGCTGAACACTGGGTTAGGAGATTGAAAGGATATTCAGGGTCATGCAATGCACAGACCAGAATAAAGTACTACTGGCGACTTTCCAATTGGAAAAGGATGCCAGAGCATGGTGGGAGTCGGTAGAAGCAACACTAAATGGACAACAACTAACATGGGCTCAGTTCATTGAGTGATTCAACAACAAGTATTTTTCTGAGAGGTTCCAAGAACGGAAAGCAGCGAATTTGCGGCTTTGAAGCAGAGAGGACTCAATATGGCTGAGTATGAGGCCCAATTCTCTCGTCTGTCCCGATATGCTGTGCACTTAATTAGGACAGAAAGGATGAAGGCGAAACACTTTCTGAATGGCTTGAGCCCCAGTTCATCACTCAACTGGCGCCAATGGACATTCAAACCTATGTTGACATGGTAAGGAGGCTCAGTTATTGGAAGATGCCATGGAGACTGCTGAAAGAATAAGGGAAAATTCGTGAAACGGGAGCAAGTGTCGTTTGCTGGAAGGTATCAGCCGACTATTGGGAAGAAAAGGCCCAGTGGCGGAGTAAATGAACCAGCGGATAAAAAGCCAAAGGAAATAGGTAAGCAGATAGTGTGTGACAACGGGAGGAAGGTGCAAACATTGTGATAGAGCTGGTCATCGGTCTGAAGAATGCTGGAGAGCGCAAGGGAGATGCCTACGCTGTGGAGTCGTGACCATAGGATCTCGGACTGCCCAATGTTGAAAGAACAAGCCCCACAGGACAAACGTCCGAATGGACAGAAGAGGCAAGGCCGACTGCAAGCTGTCCAGGAACCAAAAACTGCTGAAGAGGAGGTATCGTGGAAGGTACACTTACAATTCTTTCCAGACCCGCATATGTTCCTTTGATACGGAGCTACGCATTCCATCATATCCCAAACATTTGTTGATACCCTACTGTGAAACCTGTCCCAATGAATCCGGAATAGTTGTGTCAACCCCGATTGGTCCTAGCACCAATCTTACAAAACCATATACATCCAGTGAGGTGTTGATTGAAACCCAAAACCTACCATCAAATTTATATGTATGGATATGGCGGGGTATGATGTGATACTAGGAGCAGACTTGATGTCTGAACATGGGGCTAGTATCAATTACAAGAGAAGTCGGGTAACATTTATCCAGTACCCAAAACTAGTGTTCACCGGGGATAGAAACCGCAGGAGATTGTCAATATCTCGCATTACAAGCCAAAAGGATGATGAGGAAAGGTTGTATGGCCTTTCTTGCTGCTGTAGTCATTGCAAGGAAGGAAGTCAAAGTTGAGGACATCCATGTTGTCAGCGAATACGCTGATGTTTTCCCTGAAGACTTGCCAGGAATCCCTCCTGAGCGAGAAGTGATTCACCATCGAGTTGGTCCCTGGAGCAGCACCAGTTATCTAGGGCACCATATAGAATGTCCCCCGCAGAACTGAAGGAATTAAAAGAGCAACTGATGGAACTGTTAGAGAAGGGTTCATCCGACCAAGCACATCGCCATGGGGTGCACCTGTCCTCTTCGTCAAGAAGAAAGATGGGTCGATGAGGCTATGCATAGATTACAGACAACTAAATCAGTTAACCATCAAGAACAAATACCCTCTGCCGAGGATTGATGAGTTGTTTGATCAATTATCTGGAGCTAGATATTCTCTAAAATAGATCTCGATCCGGTTATCATCAATTGAGGATCAAAGGAGAAGACATTCACAAGACTGCCTTCAAAGCAGTATGGGCATTATGAATTTATTGTTATGCCTTTTGGACTAACAAATGCCCCTGCAGTTTTCATGAGTTGATGAAAGCAATTATCGCCCATATCTTGATAAATTTGTGGTGGTATTCATTGATATATATGATCTATTCAAGATAAAGGAAGAGCATGAAGAGCATTTGAGGATTTCATTGCAGATTTTAAGGGAGAACAAACTATATGCCAAGCTAAGTAAATGTGATTCTGGCTTGAGGAGGTATCCTTTTTAGGGCATGTGGTAACCAAAGATGGTATCGCTGTTGATCCACAAAGGTTGAGGCTGTGTTGAAATGGGAAAGACCGACAAGCGTCACTGAGATCAGAAGCTTTCTAGGATTGGTTGGGTATTATCGAATGTTTATAAAGGATTTCTCAAAGATTGCAGTGCCATTGACCAAGCTAACCCGGAAGGAAAACCCATTTGTGTGGACCAAGGAATGTGAGGAAAGTTTCAAAACAAATGAAGAAGTGTCTGACTACTGCTCCTGTCCTCGCCTTACCCACTGAAGAGGGAGGATTTGAAATTATTCAGATGCTTCTGGAACAGGTCTGGGATGCGTCTTAATGCAACAAGGGAAGGTAATAGCTTATGCCTCAAGGTAGTTGAAGATCCACGAGTGAACTACCCGGTCATGACTGGAGTTAGCAGCCGTAGTATTCGCCTTGAAGATCTGGAGGCACTATATCTATGGTGAGCAATTTAAAGTCTTTTCTGACCACAAGAGTTTGAAATACTTGTTCTCACAGAAGGAGCTTAACATGAGACAAAGAAGGTGGTTAGAGTACCTTAAGGATTTTGACTTTTCCATTCAATATCACCCTGGGAAAGCCAATGTAGTGGCAGACGCTCTAAGTAGACAACCAGGAGCTATGCTAGCTAGTATGATGCTAGGCGAATGGGAGTTACTGGAACAATTTACAAGTTTAAACATAGATGTGGGAAAGAAGGAAAACAAGTAATGATTTCAAATCTCCAAATACAAATCCGATCTACTGACCGAAATCAAGGAAAAACAGGGTGAGGTTCCATTCTTAGTAGAGATCAGGGAGAAGCTAGAGCAAAGACCTGACTTTACTCTATCAGCAGAAGGAAGTTATTATTCCGAGGTAGAAATGTGTCCCTGATCATGGAGAACTCAAAAGAGGTTACTGAATGAAGCTCACTAGTCAAAATTACGAATCATCCAAGATCAACAACGATGTATCAAGACTTAAAAAGGTCGAACTGGTGGCCAAACATGAAGAGGGATGTGGCCAATCATGTGGCATACTGTTTAACATGCATGAAAGTCAAGGCCGAGCATTTCCGTACAGCTGGTGGACTGCTACCACTGGAAATCCCAGAATGGAAGTGGGATAGCATCGTATGGACTTTATCATGGGATGCCCAAGACTGGAAGTGGTATGGAGCAATTTGGGTAATTGTGGATCGATTGACGAAGTCGGCTCACTTCTTGCCGATTAAGAGTACGTGGTCAGTGAATGTGTTGGCTGCTATATATGTTAAGGAAGTAGTTAGACTACATGGGGTTCCATCTAGCATAATATCAGATCAGGACCCTAGATTTACTTCACACTTCTGGAAGGGATTGCAAGCAGCAATGGGTACTAAACTGAACATTAGCACTGCTTTCCATCCTCAGACAAATGGAGAAACTGAAAGGACCAATCAAATTGTGGAAGATATGCTTCGTGCTCTGGTGCTGGATTTCAAAGGTCGATGGGATGATCAGTTGTACCTGATGGAGTTTGCATATAACAACAGCTATCAGGCAAGTATCAAGATGGCTCCATTTGAAGCCTTATATGGCAGGAGTTGTAGATCACCCTTTGTTGGGAAGAGGTTGGGGAGAACCAATGGGTTGGACCCGACTTAATTGAGGCGACTGTCAGAAGGTTCAGGTTGTCAGGGAACGTCTGAAGATAGCACAATCCAGACAGAAGAGTTATGCAGACAAGAGAAGGAGAGAACTAGAATTTCAGGTTGGCGAACATGTTTTCTTGAAGGTCTCACCTTTAAGGGGAATTCAAAGATTTGGGATCAAAGGAAAGTTGAGTCCCAGATTTATAGGGCCATTTGAAATTCTGGAAAGGATTGGTCAGGTGGCGTATAGACTTGCACTACCTCCACAGCTGGAGAACGTGCATAATGTGTTCCACATATCCATGCTGAGGAAGTATTTATTCAATGCCGACCATGTAATCAACCATGAAGACTTGGAGATTCGGGAGGACCTGACTTATGAAGAGAAACCGATCAAAATGTTGGATTGGAAGATTCAACGACTCAGGAATCGTATCATACCTATGGTGATGGTCCAACGGTTTGAGACGGAGTTACTAATGCTACCTGGGAAACAGAAGAACGAATGAAGAAAAACACCCCCAGAAACTATTCTTAGGTACGAATTACACTATTATGCGTAAATTGGGGGACCAAATTTCTAAGTGGGGGAGGATGTAACACACCGGAAATTTAGTAATTAAATAAAGGGGAATAAATTAAATAAACAGATTGGAGAGACTTCCAATACCATGTATTAATGATCCATTAACAAGATTGGGCAATAGAGCATATTTGGCCCAAGGATATAAATGAACTAGGACAGGAATTACCCAGAATTTTTGTATGTAATTATGCCATAATTGGAGAGGGCAAGTTAGGGTTAAAATTAAGGTAATTAGTCATGCAAGGTAAGCCAAAACCGAACCCAACTCCAATGGTGGTTTCCTCAAAACCATTACTACTCCTTTGGAGGAAAGAGTCTCAGATTCTTGGAAAACAGGGAACAGAATTCGCAGCCCTTTTTCCTAGTCTCATTAGGACTCTTAACTACATCCTAAAACTATAAGAACTCGTCCTAAACTCTTGGGGAAGGTTTAACAACGAGTGGGGTCTTTAGAGGCAGGCTAGAGCTTCTGGGGAGCAGGAGAAAAGCTGGGAACCCGGAGCTACATCCCCTGCATCCTCTGTTGCGTGCAGAACATCGACTGGTTTTAGATCTTCATAAAGGTAGGTGTTCTCGGGCCAAGATTAAAGAAAACCATACCATCATATAGAGCATCGTGTCTTGATCATTTGCACATGATTTTCCCAATTTCATGGAGTATGCATGGGAGTATTGGTCGTTTTCTCTAAGTCGTGTCCAGTTAGGGCTTATTCCGTTCGTCTTATTATGCATGGGATTCAAGACCGAATTTGACTAAACTTCTTCACAAAAGTTCTTCTACTTGAAGTCACGATTCTGTTTTATGTTGGACGTTTTGTCCAAAAGTCTTTTGTTAGAGAGTTATAAGCTTCGTAAGGGAGTCACTGCATGATACTACGATTTTGGGCTACACTTGACTTTTTGTTCTTCATAGGTTTTCTGGGATTCGAGACCTAATTAGATCAAACCCTCAACATCAACGTTCTTCCACTAGTTGTCCTCTTCATCTTTCGTGTTGAACATTTTGTCCAAATGTAATTCATTAGAGAGTTATAAGAGTTGTAAGTGAATCACTGCATGAGAGGTGTTTTCGGGTTCCATATAACTTATAAGTTTTGTTCTAGAAGGGCACTAGTGTCGACACTACTCGGGCTAGTGTCGACACACTGTCCCAAAACAGCCCAGAAGGTGTTGGGAAGGCCTCTAGGCCTACTTGGGCTAGTGTCGACACACTGTCCCAGCTTGGCCAGAAGGGGCACTAATTTGGGTCTGATCATTTCATGATGTTACTAGCATGTGCATGATGTTACATGGTATGCATGGACATAAAATAAATCAACCCATTGAAAAATAGTAATGATATGAATATGATTCTAATGTGAGATTGTGATTGATCTTATGCCTTGGATATCTTGTGATCTTGCTTATGTCAATTGATAAGATAAGAATATGATAGAATGTGGGGATGAATACATGTTAGTATGGACAATTAGTGGTGTAAATGTTATGATTTGCATATGAGTTTCATGGATTACATGTTTCCCGGTGTTCAATTAATTATGTGTCATATGCATACATGTTAGGAAAGCACGTATTCTATATACGATCTGTCTTTAGAAACATCCTCATGTCAAGACATTAATGACCTATGAAACATAAGATACGTCGTTATCTACTTGTTCTTTTGAGATGTTGTCATTCCTTGACTCTATGAATGATCATGTTCTTTTTACTATGAGCTTGTCATTGAAACTCTGTGGCCATAATGAATCTGTTTGTTCGGCACAACGTGGGACTCCGGTCCAAAACTTGATCCAATGCCTGTGCAATAGGGGCCCTGTCCGGTCCTGGGGAGGAGCGCCCCAACGTACTTGTTAACGCGGGAGTATCGACTCTTGGTGCTTGGCATAGCACATTGACATGCAAGATTGTGAAAATGTGCCTCCTGTTTGACATGATAAGTTTGACTTGACATGATATGATACGTTGTTCTTGTGAAAACATATGAGATCTGCTGAGTATTGCCAATCTCTTCTGACATGATTTATTCTTGAATTATTTGTCTATTGTATAGGAACTCGACAATGATCTGATATGATATCCGTTCTACTTTGTATTCAACTTATTAGAAAAGCATGCATGTGTCAGCATATTCAATGCATTTCTGCCTATTTAAAAATGTTAATCATGTATATTAGTGCTCGTACGTTATTGAGATGTAAATCCTACTGAGCTAGTTTGCTCATCTCTATCATCCTGCCATTTTTCAGGTAGTGATGAAGAAACCCGTGGAGTCAGATGGGACTGGGCAAGAGTGATGAGCACCCGTCCTAGAAATAGATGACAGTTAGAAATAGACTATTGAGTAGTCGATGTATTAGAGAAACCTTGTTATTGATTATAAACACTTTTCAGTTGATTCTTCTCATGTAAGGTTGTATCTAGTTGAATGGAATGAAATAAGGTATATGTTTGGTGACTATAGTATAGTCTCGATGTGTTATTATATTCAATGGACTCTGTGTTATTCAACTGTGATATGCGTGTTTGTATCGTTCACATCCCCGGTATTTATTCCGCTGCTAAATATCGGGGCGTGACAATTTATGTCCATGAGTATTACAACCTATTTTTTAATCATTAATGGAATTTGTGGTACTATCCACCTCCAAAAAAATGGAAAAACAAACAAAATGCTCAACGCTGCAAAAAATAGAAAATTGAAAATCTATTGACATCCCAAGGATCTCATTTTAAGTCAAGAAATTGACTAGTGGTGATTGCTTAGAACTGTTAAAATCAACTCAAAATAACTTTTTAGAGTGGGTAGAGGAAAGGTAGCATACATAGAACTAATTTTAGATTATTGACCTGCAATGGGAGCTTGGCCAGCAGTAGCATGAGGAAGAAGTTTTTATAGAAATTAATGTAAGGCACCTTCATTGAGTTCTACTCTATCCATTCTTTGAAGCTGTAGTAGCAATGGCAGGAAGTTTTTATAGAAATTAATGCAATAGTGTTTTTCTTTTGAAATATAATTAATGCAAGAGTGTTGGATTTCCCCCAGAATCCACTTTCTGTCCTACTCCAACATGTTGAGACAAAAAAGCACACAGATGAATAGGGATCCATTGCTACATGACATCTGATCAGCAACATAATCTGACAACAGTTACGTAAAACAAATGAAAAAAACACAACAGAATCACAAAAACAACATATTATACATGAGGACATTACCTTATTTTTAGTTCGATAATTCTTTTAACTAGTCATCAACTTGATGCCTTTCACAGCGACCATCTTTTCTCTTTACTCTACATTTGAGTAGAAGAATCCAGCATTTATTTCACTGACAGAAAAACACATACATTAGTAGCCCAATAGGTAAAAACATTCTTTTATGTTGAAGGGTTGGTTTTACACTGCAGATATAGAGCTGAAGTATGAAAAAGGTAACTAGCTGATTGAGAATTGTTTAGATGGAAATTCATAATTCACAGACAATCATGCATTGTTTTTAGTAAAGTCAAGCCATGCAAATGCTCTAGAAACTATCTTCATGTCTCCACAGGTTCAATCTCTAGAAACTATCTTCCCTAAAAAGCAAATTTCATCTTCCCATGGTTCACATAACACCCGGACTCCAATAAAGAAGGCAGAGAAATCCATCTTGTACCAAAACATTAAAATCTAGAAAATCGGGAGTTTATGAGGTCAGATATTTGAATAAACTAACATAATAATTTGCTTACCTTTTCTCATACTCCAAGGAAACATTGCATGTCAAGATGTAGCAGTTCTCAGCCCTCCTTTTCATATCAGGATGCCGAGAACCATGATCAAGGACAAGACCCTCAACCTAGGAGGAATAAAGTGCAGTTATGTCTAGGATGCATTTTGCCTAAGGAAACAAATTTAAAACAGACATAAACCATCAATCAGGTTGCTACAAGCTTTTGTCAGCAAATAAGAAACTTAAAAAAATAAAAGAGAAAAGACTAATCTGCTTGGTCTGAGATCTGAAAGTTTTTGTTTACTTTATTTATAATTTATAAATATGGAGAAGGATTAACATTGAAGAGTGAATGACAAAACAGGGAAATAAAAAGCAACAGGATCATCTTCATAGTAGCAAACAAGCTACTTCCAAACTCGGTGATAAAAGAAATTATGGGAACAAACAAAGTTCAAACATACATATGCCATAATGAACAAGCTTTCAGATTGCTGTTAGCCACCACAATGGATGAAGTAATTGTTCATGCACTTGTCTATGCATGTACTGCACCTATATCTTTGTTATATATATAATCATAGGGTGGTATGGCTGGTCACTTTCACCTTTATGCTTTCCAGACTCAGAGGGGAGTGGGAGAGGACCAAGTGAGGAGAGGTGAAAGAGAGAACGAATATGTCATGCACTTTAAAATATGTAGAAAGAGCACAATGCTTATAATCTCTTTCTAGCAGAGCAGCAAAAGTAATGTGAATTTACCAATAACTATTTTGCCTTGTCTGCTAGTGTCCCACAGAGAAACCACAAGCAGCAAAGGGTCAGGTTGCTTCTTAGGGAGAGTGAAGGGCACAGGGTGCTGTAAATTGAACATGAAACAACTTTTTTTTTGTAATCAATGATACAATACAGAGATTTTCAAGAAATAAATCAGAAGCATTGTTTTAAAGAAAGATTTGTTGTAAAGTTAGACAGCTGTCCACATCAATATCTGCACACATGTATTTTTTAAGAAGAGGCCTGTATAACCATGTTTTTAGCTTAGTTGCTATTTTGGAGCACGGAAGAGAAGAAGAGTATATCCCACTTGATTTATGGTTGTTGATCCTCGTAAATGCAAAGGCAATTCCAACAGGTGACATGGATATCCGTTGAGATTTTTTTTTTATTAACTCCCTATAATGAATCCATATTATAACGTCCATATGAACTCCCCACGATCATGACCATAATGGTCTAATATGGTATTGGACTCGCAATAGAAAGGCCTATAAATACCCAGAAACCCTCTGTACCCAGGTAAGTCTTTTTGAAGCCAGAAATTTGGTGAAGAGTGATCTTAATTCACTTACTCTATATGTACTAACTTAAGTATCTGAGAGTTATTCTTGAGACCCTCTCCCAAGACTCTTGATTTTTTTCCTATCTTGCAGACACGAGATGTGCAAAAGAGACGATCTAACTCTCGACTACAGAACCAAGATCACCCTCTTCAAGAATATATGAGTTGTGTATGTATTGATATTTAAACATGAATCTCACACTTCATATAGTTCTGAGTATTATATTACTCATCATAAAAAAAGAAACTTTCATTATCACTTAAGGTGGACATTTCAGTACCCATCTCAAATACATAACAAAGAATGTGAAAGTGTCTGCGCTTGAAAATATGGAGACAATGTTGCAGCCGCCTGCTAACATACCTTAGACCTTTAGTTACCCAACCCCATTCACTGGATGTTCCATCCAGCCCTTGCACCATGAAGTTATCAATCTGAGTCTGCTCCGTAGGATCCTGAAAAAGAAAGAAATATGAATTATGGTTTGGGAAATTCTCCAAAATCTAGCATTGATCAAAATGGCTAAAAAAGGAAACGGTGATAAAGCACAGTGCACATTGATAAATATTGAGAAAAATGAAATGCATTTAACAAAGAATGTGAAAGTGTATGCGCTTGATAAAATATGGAGACAAGGTGGCAGCCACCTGCTAACATACCTTTTGTTTACACCAACCCCATCATGGATGTTCCATCCAGCCCTTGCACGATGAGTTATCAATCTGAGTCTGCTTCGTAGGGTCCTGAAAAAGAAGAAAAGAAATTATGAATTATGGTCTGGGAAATTCCTCCAAAATCTAGCATTGATCAAAATGGCTAAAAAGGAAACGGTGAGAAAGCACAGTGCACATTGATAAAATATGAGAAAAATGAAATGAATTTAACAAAGAATGTGAAAGTGTCTGCGCTTGATAAAATATGCAGACAAGATTGCAGCCACCTGTTAACATACCTTTTGTTTACACCAACCCCATTCATTGGATGTTCCATCTAGCCCTTGCACCATGAAGTTATCAATCTGAGTCTGCTCCGTAGGGTCCTGAAAAAGATGAAATTATGAATTATGGTCTGGGAAATTCCTCCAAAATCTAGCATCTATCAAAATGGCTAAAAGGGAAACGGTGAGAAAGCACAGTGTTCTGCGCAGGCGGGGGCCTTCGCAGGGGCGGGGGGGCCAGTGTGTGGTGTGGGGGGGGGGGGGGGGGGGGGTGCAGGGTTGGGGATCCTGCAAGGGGGGAAGGTGCAGGGGGGTGGGGTGGGGGGTTATGGCAGTTGTGGGGGGGGGGGTTCATAGGGGGGGTAGGGAGGGCGAGGGAGGGGGGGGGTTCTGGTTGGGGGGAGGGGTGTGGGGTGGGGGGTTCCGGCAGGAGGGGGGGGGGGGGGGGGGGGGGGGGGGGAGATGAAGGGGGGGTGGTGGAGGGCGCAGGCCTGTAACTGTGGGAAAAACACCGGTCCAAAGAGAATCTAGGGCAACGGGACGGCAAAGCGGTGCAGGGGAGAGAGAGAGGGGCGATCGTGCGAGCTTACCGCGAATGGATTCACGTCTCTTCGTCGAAAGGGTTGGGATCATTGTGCCCAATTTATCTTTGCTACCGCTGCCTCCTCCTTCGCTTCCCCTACCAATCTGAGATCCCGCGGCCCACGGAGGGAGAGAGAGAGAGAGAGAGAGAGAGAGAGCAGTGAGGGCTAGAATGACATAGCAGGATGCTCGTGTAAAGTGTCGCCCGACGAGTAGATGACGCATTTTCCCCTGCTTAAGGTAGCCATCTGAGAAGATCTGAGGAGAAGGGAGGGGGAGATCACAGCGTGGGTAAGGGGAAGATCAAGGTGTCGCATGGGCCGATGGGAGGAGATCGCAGGCAACATCGCCCGAGCCAAGAAGAGGGGGGGAGCTTGCCGGCGACATTGCATTGGCCAACGATGGGGGGGGAGATCGCCAGCGGCGTAGGTGAGGGGAAGGGAGGGGGGAGATCACGGGCAGCGTGGGCGGCTAGGTGCCAGGGAAGGTTTGGCGTGAGTTTAGAGAAAGTTTGCCGCGATGTGAAAAGTTTTGGAGGCTGTTTTGAAAAAAATTTATAATAAAAAATTCCGATGATGCTTATCCTTACTATATTCTTACAGTAACAAGCTCGTAAGCATATGATTTTGTTATATGCTTACAGTATCACACCATAAGAATAGGTATTTCTTAAAAAATTAAGAATAAAATTCGTCTGATATACTTACGACACGTACAGCCCGTAAATATAGATATGTCTATCCATACGAATCGCTTACGAATATACTGACCGTAAGTAACTTTTGTAGGCAAAACTAGGATTTCTTGTAGTGCCATTGAGCAAGGACAGCATGTTCATTATCTTTTATTACATTGTGATGTTTTTGTCATTAATTTTATTTCATTTATTACATGAGAATTTAGCAAAAACATTAAACGCCAACATTAATAATTAACTTTCTGAAAAGAAAAACTCATTTTCTGCGGAAAAACATAAAACAAAACAGGTGTTGAGTCTTTGGACAGAATCGGCCCGGCCCGAACAGATCGGTGCGCTATACACCATCCCATAAGAATTCGATGGCCGTATCGTATTACGGTTCGACCAACCTTGATTGATCAGTGCACCCCTGCAACAGAACCCCAAAGGTTTTGCCAGATCCGGATGACGTAGTAAAGCAAAGCCATGATTCCTCTGACTGGAACATAAATGTCAGTTTTCTGTGATGATCAAAGCCATTATTCTGTACATGAATGATCAAAGCGATTGATTCTTCAATCAAGTCCATTTGCCTTTGTGTTGCTAATGCCCAAAACAGTATTTGGATTGGATTGGATTGGGTTGGGGGATACATCTCCCAGTGAAATGCCATGTCAAACTCACATTCCTTTGTTAACATGATGACAAAAGTGGGGCAGTCCAGGGTCGGATAGTTCTGCCTTGATGGATCAGTGTATGGAGAGGTGCGATTTCCTGTTCGTGTAAGTAACGAAAGATTTCCAAGCAGATGCATAGATCAGCTTTCGTTCTTGTGGAGAGCTCCGCCGTCGACGTCAAAGGAAGACGTCTGCACAAATCACTTCATAAGGAACCAAGACTGGGTTGGTGCCTGGTCGTTGTCGGCTTTGGCAAAAGTCACTGGATTAGATCAGATGAACAGAATTCCGACAAGGATATATAATGGCATCAAAATTCGACCTTTTTAGTCCATATAAGGAATCAGTGTGAGCATATGCCAATCCTAACAAAACAATCACCAGAACTTGCTTGCTTCCATTTATTTAGTCCAACTAAATTCTGGTCTGTGACACTATCTAAAAGGAGAAGAATTCTTCAAAAAAGAAGTTTGAAATTGTGTGAAATTTCAGTGTGTCCTTAAAAAAATATTGTCCCCGTTTATAGTTGTTTGTTTTTTTAAAATTTTCTGAACAGAAGAGGAATGAGTCTGTTTATAAATATATATTTATTTTCACTATTTTAATATTTGACTAAATTATATCTACATAATTCCTCCCAAATAAAGATAAAGATATCCAAATCTTGTTGGGATAAGACATTTAGACAAGACACTTATCTCTCGTTCACTTTTCATAATAATTGTGTGAAATTTCAACGTGTCCCACAAAAGATATTGTCCACATTTGGGATTTATCTTTTTCTAAGAAAAAAAAATTTCTCGAAAAAAGAGAAATGAGTCTTACTTATAAATACACACTTAGTTTCAGTATTTCTTTGTAAAGACTACACTATGTCCCACACAAAATTACAGAATAAGAATAATATATACACTACAAGAATTTGCGGGATTACCGACGGATTTTTCCGACGGATTATTTACCGTCGGTAATTTCGAACGGATATTCCGACTAAAAAAAATCCGTCGGAACTTCCGACGGAAAATTTCCGTCGGAAATATCGTCGGTACTGAAATATTACCGACGAATATTCCGACGGAAATATTTCCGTCAGTAAAAGCGCTTTACCTCCTCCGCGAAACCCCCCTCTTCCCTCTCTCTCTCTCTCTCTCTCTCTCTCTCTCTCTCTACCTCTCTCCTCTCTCTCTCTCTCTCTCTCTCTCTCTCTCGCCGCCTGCGCGGTCGCCGCCGGCGCTCGGCGCTAAACCGCTTGCCGCGCTCGCCGCCGGCCGCCCCTCTCCCGTGTGCGTCCCCTCTCTCCCCACCCCCTTCCTCGGCCCGCCCCCTTCCCACCCCCCCACCCGGCCCCTGCACGATGCACCCCCCCCTCCCCCCCCCCCCACCCGGCCCCCCCATTCCCACCCCCACACCCACCCCCCTCCCCCCCCCACCCCCCCCCCCCTGGCCACCTGCATGATGCCCCCCCCTCCCCCCCCCCCCCGGCCCCCCTCCCCCCCACCCGGCCCCTGCACGATGCCCCCCCCCCTTCCCACCCGGCACCCTGCACACCCCCCCCCCCCACCCCACCGACCCCCCTCCCCTTCCACCCGGCCCCTACACACCCCCCCCCCCCACCCGGCCAGTGGGAAAGTTTACCAGCTTAGTGAGCCAACCTTTAGATGGGAAAGTTTGCATCAGTGTGCTCAACTCCTGTGTGATGTTATGGTGAGGATCCCTGCTGAAGTCAAACCTTTGAAGAATAGATTTCCAAATCCGGCTAGTATATGGGCAGGCAAAATAAAGATGATCTGTGGTCTCAATATTGCTCAAGCATAACACACATCCTGTTTGCAATTGAAATGCCTATTGTTTGCATTTTGTCCATTGTTGGGAGCTTCCAAAGAACGCCTGCCAAGTACACAAGGAGTGCCTCTGAGAAGTCGGCCTGTCCCATATCCAACCACTCAAATGCCAGTTGTTATCCTTATTCCTGCTTTTATTCCATGCTGAAGCAGCACTAAATTTTCCATTATCATGTATCCATCTTATCTCATCTGAATGCGTCTGTTAAATGGGAAGAGCTTCAATGATTGACCAAGGGGAGATCATGTCAGGGGAGGTAGCAGGTGGCAGTCTTCACTGCCCATCTGAGATGAAATGAGAGATAGTGATGTTCTTTGGGGGTGAATGGCCAGTACAGAAGTGGATGAATACACGTTTCTAATTTATTTCAACTTCTATTCCTTTAACATTGCACTTGATCTTCTATGCATTGAATCATGTTTAGGAGGTACTTTTCTGTGTTGTCTAAGCTTATCCCAAGCTCCTCCATTTCTGGGTAACTGTAGTGTGTGTTAGTGAATGGAAGGCAGGTTAAAGTGTTTTCGGAATGAAACAGGAGGTTCCTGCATTCTAAGTTGTAACGTGCCAATGTTTGAGCACCTGTCTGGTTTTTGTGTCGCGTCGATTGTAATGTGCTCGTTTCTGGTCAAAAGGAAAAAAAAAATAGGTGCACCCTAATTTTATTTTTGAGTGACCCTACTGAATAAAATTTCTAGATCTGTCACTGCACCCGGCCCCCCTCCCCTTCCCACCACCCCCCCCCCCCCCCCACCTGTAATAAGTTACAACTTTATCAAAGACTAAAAAATAAATCAAAATCTGATAAAGAGTCTTAATTAATTGTCTATATATCTGTTTCAACTCCAAACTAACATATATATATATACCAATTTGGGTTTGAGGAGGGCCATAAGACCCTGATCAGGAGAGAAAAGCTATGGGTACTACGATGCCCACCCTTTTGAGAACTACTCTAATTGGGTATCCACCTACTCTAAAAATTTGAACGCCTGATGATAACATAACAAGAGACAGAGAGAGCCCCCACATGTGGGTAGCTTGCTTCCTGTTGTTCCTTGTTTTTGCCCCAATGGAGGAGGCACCAACCCTGGAAACCAATTTGTAATATACTTGGAGCCTCCAAAGTTTCCCAAGGATATATATTTCTCGATCTAACTTTCAATTAAGAGCTGTGAGCTTTTATATGACAATCATCAAAAAATTTGACATTGAAGCATTTTCAAAACTAACTTATCATTAATTACTAGGTTTAGTTATAAGAATCTTAGGTTATGCTTAGTATTGGATAGACTAGGATAGAGTGAGGATATCTCTAAAATTCCCCACAATTTTAGGGATATCCTCACTCTATCCCAGTCTATAATTTCAAATTTTAGAAGATATTTTCACTCTATCCCATTCTATAACTCCAAAATTTTGGGTACCAAACATAGCCTAAGATTCCCTTGTAAACAGAAATCTTCAGGTTTAGATCGATCTTTTGATCTGAAGCAGAGACTTTATCTATAGAAAGCACATGAAGGGTCTCAATGATCCCATTCTCCCTCTTGAATTGAATGCTAAAGGCATGGAACTGTAATGTGACTTGATCAAGATTTAAAAAAATGAGTACAAAATCTTTCTTGTAGCTATTAGATTATTAATTCAAACTTATTCAATATAACACTATTATATGGATTGTTTTAATGTTTACTTTCAGTTTAGTGATTAGTATTGTATTTCTTACTTTAATACAATTCATCTACATGTATGTATGAATTTGGTTTATTATTGCACTTGTTCACATGTATGATTTTGTTTCCATATTCTTTCATATTTATTTGGGTTTTAATTTGATCAATGCATGTATAGCATTTTTTCACTGCACACACCTCACGAGAGCGTGTTAAGCCCGTGTCAATGAAGCTTTCCGTTGAAGACTATGAGATTGATGTGCACGAGTCTTATTTTCAATAATGAGAATGTGTATATCTAACTCAATGTCTTGAATTGTCCTATTTTGGACAGTCTGTGAATGTTTGATCGCAGTTAGGTGTTCATTTATTATGTGTTTGTATTATTTGTTGAAAATTTCGGGTGCGTCTATTCACTCCTCTCTGATATACATTAGTGAGTTCCCTACAAGCCAATTCATATTAGTGATGGACTTGTAATCTTGTACCAATCTCTTTTGGTAATTAAATGAGGTGTTGCATTACTCGTTGTTTATTTGTAGTCATTTGATTGATTCTTTCATATTTACCATATTATGATTTAATTTCATTTTAAATTACTCATGATAAATTGTTATAATTTTTTTTCTAATTAGTGATGAGAGTTCGCGATTGGAAATTAGACTCAAAGAAGAACAAATGTCCAACGTATCAAAGTACGTGTTTGTTTGAACGAAAGATATTACCGATGTATATTCGAAGATTGCATGATGGTTTACTTTTGGTGAAAGAGAAGATGAAGAAAATCATAAAGATTATTCGGAAAGAAGAAAGACAAAGTTTAGAAAATAAAATTGGATTATCTGTTATTGTTCAAGATGAAAAAGGACTGCGATATTCTGTAATCTTACGATGTAGTTGGTGTGGTAGTATGTACATATTTAGAGGAAAAGACTGGTCAAAATTTGTGGAAAATAATTGTGTCAAAGAGCTTGACATTCTGAAAGTTATGTCTTCCCATTATGTACGAAGAGATGTATTTAGTAAACTATATTTAAGGATATCAGTGGTTAGTTCAAAACCTAGGAAATCTAATAAGAAGCTGGTGAATAAAGAGCCGATCAAGTGGTGGTGGCCTAATATGAAGACATCACGGTTTGTATGAACAAATAGTATTTGTGTTCTTTTTAATGTTCAATACCATTAAGTATTATATAGTGCTCAAATTATTTGATATTCATGTATGCTTACTCTTCATTTATCTTTACGTCAACGCTTTATTTCACCATTAGCTCTGGGACTCTCCATATAACGTATGTATCATATGTATGGTACTTGAACGATGTGAGGGTGTGTGTTGGATTTTAACTCGGGACATGACATTTAATCTGTAGGAAAAATATCTTATGAGAATCGGTCATGGATGTACCGTGGAATAGTGAATGGAGTTGTGACCGAGGAGTTTAAAGACAGAGTTGACAGTTTTATTGAGTTTGCATTGAGTAATTATCAGTAGCAGTTGATCCGATGGGTAACATCCGATGTCCGTGTTCGGCTTGTAAGAACAGAAGTGGATATCGACATGGGATGTGCAGCATCATCTGTATACGAGAGGATTTGTTGGCCATTATGAGTTATGGTTGTGTCATGGTGAGTTGAATATTCAGTCGTCTGCACCAGCTAATTACTTTGCTCCACAAGTACGTACGTAGACATGGTTGTCGATGCTGCTGGTCCGGAGTTCAATATTCATGAAGATCAAACAAATGAAGAAGTACGAATGATACAGCTCAGAGATTTATCAGTTACTTCGAGATGTGATGAGCGATTATAGGATGGTTGTGAGAAGCATACACGGTTACTGCAGTGTCGCAGCTATTGAATTTGAAATCTGAATTTCATATGAGCGAGAGTTGTTTGATCGGCTTCTCGTACTAGTCAAGAGCATGCTTCCTTAATCAGAGAGGTTACCTGCTGACTTTTACCGTGCGAAGAAGATGGTGAATGATTTGGGGCTTGGTTTTATGAAAATGATGCATGTCCGAATCACTGTATGTTGTACTACAAAGAGGATGCAGATAAGACATCATGCTGTATTTGTAAGCATGATAGGTTCAAGCCCAAGAGAGGGGACAAGTCAAAGCAGAAGGATGTTCCGTATAAGTCATTGCGGTACTTTCCTATCACACCCAGATTGCAGCGATTGTTCATGTCCTCGAGGACAGCTGGACATATGACTTGGCATGCGGAAAGAGTCCGTCGCGACGAAGGTGAAATGAGTCATCCTGCCGATGGTGAAGCTTGGGCTCATTTTAGACGTACTCATCCCAACTTCTCAAGGGATCCACGCAACGTACGGCTTGGTGTTTACACAGATGGTTTCAATCCTTTCAGAGGCTCGGTGGCATCTTACTCATGTTGGCTAGTATTCCTAACACCGTATAACCTTCCGCCAGGCATGTGCATGAAGTGTGAGAATCTGTTCCTTTCATTGCTGATTCTGGGTCCAAAAAGTCCAGGAAAGAATATAGACATATATCTCAGACGTTGATTGATGAGATGAAATTGTTATGGTCAGATGGTGTGCAGTCTTATGATGCATCCAGAAAACAAAAATTCAATCTGAAGGCTGCATTAATGTTGACAATAAGTAGTAACTTTCCAGCCTACGACATGTTATCTGGCTGGAGCACACATGGGAGGTTGGCATGTCCTTATTGCATGGAGGATTCTAAATCATTTGTGTTGAAATCTGGGGGAAAATCTTGTTGGTTCGATTGTCATCAGCGGTTTCTACCCAGTGACCATCCTTTCCGAAAGCAAAAGGATTCTTTTATGAAAAATACAACTGTGATGGAGGAGGTAGATATGGAACGGTGTCTGGTGGAAACATGGCGAGGCGGGTCCAGAACTTACGACTGTAACACAACTGGCTGGTAGTAACCGACAAATCCCTGGCTTTAGGCATGATCACAATTGGGTGAAGCAAAGCATTTTTTGGGAATTGCCTTATTGGTCAACACTTTTGATACGTCATACCTAGACGTCATGCATATAGAGAAGAATGTTTGATAATGTGTTCAACACAGTTATGGACGTCAAAGGCAAAACGAAGGATAACGTCAAGGCACGTTTCGATTTGAAAGTACTTTGCAAACGTACAGAACTAGAGCTACAACATGTTCAAGGAAAAGTGGTGCAACCTAAAGCTGCATATGTGCTTGGAGCCATACAGATTAAGGAAGTGTTGCAATGGTTAAAGCAATTGAGATTTCGGATGGATATGTCTTGAATATTGCGCGTTGTGTAAATGTCAACGAGGGAAAAATATATGGAATGAAGAGTCATAACTGCCATGTTTTCATGCAAAGACTGATGCCTCTTGCTTTCGTGAGTTGTTGCCGAAACAAATATGGGGAGCAATGACTGAGCTGAGTCAATTCTTCAGAATTTTATCGACGTGCTGTTTCTCCGACACGACCGGTGGGGTTAAAGTGAGTGTAGAAACTGACGGATTCCAATTTGGATCCCCGGATTGGGTTTGGCATTCAAAGGACGGGTCTAAAAACACGGTCAAGCATATATAAATGGTTAAAACACACAACCGGGGGTCAAAATCCCAAATAGGGATCCGATCGACGTGCCGTTTTCTCCGACACGACCGGGTGGGTTAAAGTGACGTGTAGAAACTGACAGAATCCAATTTGGATCCCCAGATTGGGTTGGGCATTCAAAGGACGGATCTAAAAACACGATCAAACATATATAAATCGTTAAAATACGCAACCCGGGGGTCCAAAATCCCAAATAGGGATCCGATCGATGCCGTTTTTCTCCGACACGACCGGATGGGTTAAAGTGACGTGTAGAAACTGACGGAATCCAATTGCATCCCGGGATTGGGTTCGGCATTCAAAGGACGGATATAAAAACGGGCAAGTATATATAAAAGGTAAAACACACAACCCGGGGGTCGAAAATCCAAATAGGGATCGATCGATGTGCCGTTTTCTCCGACACGACCGGGGGGGTTAAAGTGACGTGTAGAAAATGACGGAATCCAATTTGGATCCATGGATTGGGTTGGGCATTCAAAGGACGGATCTAAAAACCAGTCAAGCATATATAAATGGTTAAAAACACACCAACCGGGGGTCCAAAATCCCAAATAAGGATCCGATCGACGTGCGTTTTCTCCGACACGACGGGGTGGGTTAAAGTGACGTGTAGAAACTGACGGAATCCAATTTGGATCTTCGGATTGGTTGGGCATTCAAAGGACGGATGTAAAAACGGGCAAGTATATAAAAGGTTAAAACACACAACCCGGGGGTCGAAAATCCCAAATAGGTATCCGATGATATGCCATTTTCTCCGACACGACCGGGTGGGTTAAAGTGGCGTGTAGAAACTGACGGAATCCAATTTGGATCCCCGGATTGGGTTGGGCATTCAAAGGACGGATCTAAAAACACGGCCAAGCATATTAAATGGTTAAAACACGCAACCGGGGGTCGAAAATCCCAAATAGGGATCCGATCGACGTGCCGTTTTCTCCGACACGAACGGGTGGGTTAAAGTGACGTGTGGAAACTGACGGAATCCAATTTGGATCCCGGATTAGGTTGGGCATTCAAAGGACGGATCTAAAAACACGGCCAATCATATATAAATGGTTAAAACACGCAACCTGTGGGTTGAAAATCCCAAATAGGGATCCGATCGACGTGCCGTTTTCTCCGAGACGGTCGGGTGGGTTAAAGTGGCGTCTAGAAACTGACGGAATCTAATTTGGATCCCCGGATTGGGTTGGGCATTCAAAGGACGGATCTAAAAACACGGCCAAGCATATATAAATGGTAAAAACACGCAACCCGGGGGTCTAAAATCCCAAATAGGGATCCGATCGACGTGTCGTTTTCTCCGACACACCGGGTGGGTTAAAGTGACGTGTGGGAACTGACGGAATCCAATTTGGATCTCGGATTGGGTTGGGCATTGAAATGACGGATCTAAAAACACGGTCAAGCATATATAAATGGTTAAAACACGCAACCCGGGGGTCTAAAATCCCCAATAGGGATCCGATCGACGTGTCATTTTCTCCGACACGACCGGGTGGGTTAAAGTGACGTGTAGAAACTGACGAAATCGAATTTGGATTTCCGGATTGGGTTGGGCATTCAAAGGACGGATCTAAAAACGGGCAAGTATATATAAAAGGTTAAAACACACAACCGGGGGTCCAAAATCCCAAATATGGATACGATCGACGTGCCGTTTTCTCCGACACGAACGGGTGGGTTAAAGTGACGTGTAGAAACTGACAGAATCTATTTGGATCCCCGGATTGGGTTGGGCATTCAAGGGACGGATCTAACCACACGGTCAAACATATATAAATGGTTAAAACACACAACCCGGTGGTCCAAAATCCCAAATAGGGATCCGATCGACGTGCCGTTTTCTCCGACACGACCGGGTGGGTTAAAGTGACGTATAGAAATTGACGGAATCCAATTTGAATCTCCGGATTGGGTTGGGCATTCAAAGGACGGATCTAAAAATGGGCAAGTATATATAAAAGGTTAAAACACACAACCCGGGGGTCCAAAATCCCAAATAGGGATCCGATCGACGTGCCGTTTTCTCCGACACGACCGGGTGGGTTAAAGTGACGTGAAGAAACTGACGGAATCCAATTTGGATCCCCGGATTGGGTTGGGCATTCAAAGGCGGATCTAAAAACACGGTCAAGCATATATAAATCGTTAAAACACGCAACCCGGGGGTCCAAAATCCAAAATAGGATTCGATCGACTTGCGTTTTCTCCGACACGACCGGGTGGGTTAAAGTGACATGTAGAAACTGACGGAATCCAATTTGGATCCCGGGTTGGGTTGGGTATTCAAAGGACGGATCTAAAAACACGGTCAAGCATATATAAATCGTTAAAATACGCAACCCGGGGGTCCAAAATCCCAAATAGGGATCGATCGACGTGCCGTTTTCTCCGACAGGACAGGGTGGGTTAAAGTGACGTGTAGAAAATGACGAAATCCAATTTGGATCCACGGATTGGGTTGGGCATTCAAAGGACGGATCTAAAAACGGGCAAGTATATATAAAAGGTTAAAACAACAACCCGGGGGTCCAAAATCCCAAATAGGGATCCGATCGATGTGCCGTTTTCTCCGACACGACCGGGTGGGTTAAAGTGACGTGTAGAAACTGACGGAATCCAATTTCGATCCCCGGATTGGGTTGGGCATTCAAAGGACGGATCTAAAAACACAGTCAAGCATATATAAATGGTTAAAACACACAACCCGGGGGTCCAAAATCCCAAATAGGGATCCGATAGACGTGTTGTTTTCTCCGACCCGGGGTGGGTTAAAGTGACGTGTAGAAACTGACGGAATCCAATTTGGATCTCCGGATTGGGTTGGGCATTCAAAGGACGGATGTAAAAACGGGCAAGTATATATAAAATGTTAAAACACACAACCCGGTGGTCCAAAATCCAAAATAGGGATCCGATCGACGTGCCGTTTTCTCCGACACGACCGGGTGGGTTAAAGTGACGTAGAGAACTGACGGAATCCAATTGGATTCCCGGATTGGGTTGGGCATTCAAAGGACGGATCTAAAAACACAGTCAAGCATATATAAATAGTTAAAACACACAACCCGGGGGTCCAAAATCCCCAATAGGGATCCGATCGACGTGCCGTTTTCTCCGACCCGACCGGGTGGGTTAAAGTGACGTGTAGAAACTGACGGAATCCAATTGGATCTCCGGATTGGGTTGGGCATTGAAAGGACGGATGTAAAAATGGGCAAGTATATAAAAGGTTAAAAACAAACAACGGGGGTCCAAAATCCCAAATAGGTATCCGATTGACGTGCTATTTCTCCGACACGACCGGGTGGGTTAAAGTGGCGTGTAGAAACTGACGGAATCCAATTTGGATCCCCGAATTGGGTTGGGCATTCAAAGGACAGATCTAAAAACACGGCCAAGCATATATAAATAGTTAAAATACGCAACCTGGGGATCGAAAATCCCAAATAGGGATCCGATCGACGTGCCGTTTTCTCCGACACGACCGGGGGGTTAAAGTAACGTGTGGGAACTGACGGAATCCAATTTGGATCTCCGGATTGGGTTGGGCATTCAAAGGATGGATCTAAAAACACCCAATAAAATGATGGATCTAAAAATAGTATTGTATTAAGCTTGAGAAATAATCACATGTTTTAAATTTCATTTTGAAAATAATGTATGTCTTTTATTTATTATTAATGTTCTCATTTTAATTTGTTTTAAATAGGATCCAGCTCCAGACGATGACGAGGCAGGGACAGCAGACGATCCAGCAGATCTATGTTGATTTTGTATTCATTATTCTATATGATTTTATATTTATTGTATTTTATGATTTTATGTTGATTGTGAGTATTTTTAAATTTATGAATATTGTAGCAGGTTTGACATTGTAGCAATGTTGACAAATCATTTTTTATTTGTCTATTTTTTTTAAAAAATATGGGTAGTTTCCGACGGATTTTCCGACGGATAAGTATCCGTCGGAACTGATAAATTACCGACGGAAAAACATCGTCGGTAATTCCGTCGAAAACTACTGACGAATGTCGACGGATAAGTTTCCGTCGGAACTGATAAATTACCGACGGAAAAACACCGTCGGTAATTCCGTCGAAAAATACTGACTGCTTTCCGAAGGATTATATCTGTCGGAGGTTTCGACCGAATTTCGACGGAATTGTCATCCGTCGGAAATTTTCCAAATATTTCCGACGGACAGTTTCTGACGAGCTTGGACGGAAAGCGGTCGGAAGGGCCTTTCCAACGGAATACCGTCGGATTTCCGAGGGATTCAGTCCGTCGGAAATAGCGCATTTTCTTGTAGTGATAAGATCATGTTGGTAGTATTTACACATGTATAGTCCATTAAAGGGTTTGCAATTGGTAAATTGAAAGGTGACATTTTAAAACATTCGTTCAGTGCAAACCACATTCTGGGAAATCTCTTACGTGTCATTGTCAATTATTCCACGCACATTTTGCACAACTATTTCTGATTTCTTTGTTTCACCATCTGTAACAAACTCTGTTGGGAATATTCTTTTGGGGCCTTCAGGAAGCGACATGTCTTCCACACCATTGGGACAATTACATTATTATATAAGCAGGGGCATGTGAGGAGCTTTTACTCACAAGCTTTTCTTTCATCATTCTAAGACTCTGTTTTGGCTTTCCAAGTAGTTCTTCGTTTAAAGTAAGGAATGTGGAATAAAAAGAGAATATTTTAGAACGTGCTCTATCAATTTGAAAAAATATATATTTATTGCACTTACCAATTTATTTTTTAGTGCAGTTTTGGCCTTCTCATTAGCCAATACATTGAGGGTATATTTTGCCTACCAATAAAAAACTAAAAGTATAATAAAAAGTGTAATTGACAAGTGTAACAAGTATTTCTCATCAATTTAATACAAGTAATCATTACCAAGAAAGATCTCAGCATGTAACATTGGACTACCATCAGGAAGATTGAAGGAGATAATTCGTAAGTTTGGCATGAAATTGGTGTTAAGGAAGGATAAAATCCTCCCAGAGTGTGGACTATCAGCATTCTCCTAGATAGTGCTGAAAGGAGATAGTATTAAAGCAAGCATGTCTTCTTTCTGGAAAGGAGCCAACAAATAGAAGAGAGACCGTCAAATGGTCAATTTGTGACAGAATGTGCAGATTAAAGACGGGGAGTTCATCTAGTTAGTATTTGAACTCGAAATAAGCAGTCGAGTTCACATAATCTGTGCTTACAGGGACCAAGTTTATATCTATCGACTAACCATACCCAACACAGAGAAGGCCGCGCTCCATCACTTAGACGACACCAAACCCTATGGATAAGCACAACTGAAGAACTTCTTCGTCGCTATGCATATGTCCATGAAGAGAAACAAAACGGCCACAATGCACAAAAACCGACACATCAGCAACGAGATAGAGCCACCATTGCCTTCAATCGAGCATTCCTCATGTTCTCAGGTGTATTAACACCACGGAATTTTTTAAAAAACATATAACAAAAAAAAACGAACCGAGGAAAGAACATGCCCAAAATCACCACTGGAACCGAACGGAGGGGGGGTGTTAATTGGATCAGGTCGGGTCGAAGGTTCAGAAACTCGACTCGGTTTTAACTAGAGATTGTATCGAAAAAAATAGTTCGTTTAAAATTTTTTTATCTAACTCGTTCTCGACCAAAAAAGAATAGGGTCGGATTTAGATTTTGAGACTTGACTCGAAATTTATAAATATAAAAATAACTTTTATTAAATATAAATTTTATATTAAGGAAGTGAGTATATTTATTTTTATAATAAATCTACTAAAAAATATAATCTTTTATACATTGAAGGTTAATATAAATATATGTAAAATATAGTTATATATTATACTATATATATTAAAATTATATATAATATAGATAAAATAATATTTTCTATATTTTTTAGTTGGCCGGATTTAACCAACTTTTCATGAACCCAAACCGGGCCACCCATACCGATCTATCTCTAAACCTGAACTAGACTTGGGCTGACTTTTAAAAAACTAAGCCTGAGCCAAACCTAACAAAGCCCAATCTAAGTCCCGCCCATGATATCCTTAAACGGAGCCAAATGATGAACCCTAACCCTAACTAGGAACGAGAAATCAAGTTTGAATACAGTTGTTACCTTCTCGATGAAAAAGACGAAGGCTTCTATATAGTGGCGCAGCCATGACGAAGCTCAAGAAAGAGGGTACATGTGGGTTACCACTAGTTGCTGCTTCGCATCTCTGCCACCGCTGACCTTGCAGTCCGCTCCCCCGTAGACGGCGACGGATGAGCCAACCGCCTTCCTATTTCGATGCAGTGAACATCATATACATGCATTTAATCTCAACATAAATATTAACTATATTATTTACTTTTCTAATAGTTTTATAAAAATGTTTTTTATATATGTAAGAAGTAGTTTTCAATGTTAAAAATAAATAAAATAGATTAATATATGTGTGCCTTTGTGGTTTTTAGAGTTCATTGAAATTAGCATGGCTATATCAATAATCATTCCCTTGGATGGAATTCGGTTTATATGACCCAGGTTGGTATCGGAATATCTTATTTCTTTTATTATCCAATCAAATCATATTTTTTAATTTCAAATCAAAATAAACAAAATTGATAGGTTTTACTTGGTATTTAGGTTTGAACTAAAAGAACAATTTCTTACTTAGGGTCCGCCCTTTATTTTTCTTGAACACAAAAGAGTGGATCTTACTACTATTAAAAAGACTTATAGAGTTTACCTCTGGTGTGGGTAGGGGGCAGGGGCCGTGGGTAAAAATCCCTTGAACCAAATAACTAATAATCCAATTTATTTTGCTCACTCTTATCTGCCTATGGTATCTACTCTCTTGTATCTGAGATGAGATGACGAATGTCTACTCACCAATAAAAAGACTTTCCCTTGAACCAAATACTTAATTAGTCCAATATATTTTCTCCCTTTTACCTTTATGTAATGATGGGTACTTGTTATTGGGTGGGCGCAGCAGACCCATTGGCCCAGTAAACTAGGTAGAGTGCAATTTTAAGCCGGAAACTTTAATTGTTGGTGCTCGTATGACTTGAACGTCGAACGCACAAAGTAAGTGAATTTCATATTTCCTCGTCAAAAAAAGTGAATTCATATTTAAAAAGGGACAATAAAAAGAATTAAATTTAAATATTAGAATTATCTTTATTATTTTGTAATTAGTTTTAATAACGTCACTAGGCAAATACTAGTGCATGCATTACCCCTATGTTTGGTTGCATTTGAAAATATATCCACATGTTAATTCTACATGAGTTCCTGCCCTTCACCCAACAGATAATATTACGAAATCACCTCTTTCGTCACTATTTCCATCTCGCCATCCACTTTGAAGTTAGAATAAGACAATTTGGTAATATCAAATTTTAAATTAATCATCTGAGTGTCTGATCTCAAAATGGGTTTTCTCATATATGAGTGGCAAAAAGAGCTTGATAAAAAAAAATACCAACAAAAATGACACATTTGAGTAAGTCATTTATACAATTAAGAGACTATGCATGACGACTTAAAAGGAAATTCAAATTATGTCTCTTAGATGAGAAAGAAACATAGAGTTTTCTGGAAATATCAAATGTGTGGATTTTGATTAGCTAATGTGAAATGCATGACTATATTACTAGTTCAAAGCCCAATACTAGATGCCCATATACCTGTGAAGCCCAGCAGACACAGCTCAATGGACCAACTAGAGACATGCAAACCCATTCAGTAACACTGCAAGCCTGTCGACCCGCTCTCATGCGAAGCCCACCTTCGCCAGTTAGAATCCAACTGAAACTTGTTCGAAAAATAGGAGTTTTACTTGGTGCTAGTGTTGGGTTCGCAGGAGAATTTCTTCAAATCCCACCTAATTGAAATATGTAATCGAACTCAAATATTTTGTCTAGATTTGAGTCAGACTCTGGTCTGAGCTCCCTAAAATAAGATACTGGAAAACAAGATTAGTTGCAGCCCAGTACGTCTATTGGTATCCGTATCCCCAATCACGAACGCACTACAAGCGATTGAACACAAACTCTCACACAAGTCGTTGTTCCCTGTCATTTTTCCTTCAACCGGATGTACAACTCAAACATAAGAGTGAAGGTGTCCAGAAAGATGACACAACCTCGATGGTACACATAGTACCGAGACAAACCCCGAACACAACAAACCACAACATGCCTGACTCACATAGAACTTAGGATATTCGACTGAAGAGGCATTACGGAATAGGCGTCGGACCACCAAACCGGCAAACACACAAGCCACGAATGCATATTTAACATACTTATAAAACTTACATTCATAAACCATGATGATTCACATTTAAAGTTGCTTGTCATTAATCATCACATGACCTCCATCTCAACAACACACCACGATGCACATTAACACATAATCCTAATATAATAACTTATTTAACATATTAACATAACTCACAAACTACCCATAAACCAAACCATTAAACCTATAAAATGCTTTACTAACATTAATTAACTTAAAATAACCTTAAATAGTCAAGGTTAGGTCTACACAACACCATCACATCCCAACCACCACAAAAACATCTCGGAAGCTGAAACGCGACTGACACAGGCGTCGCTTTAAGAACGCGACGGCCTGCCCAGACGCGATTAAGAGCCAAACGCGACAAGGCCCAATGCCATGACCAAAATGCGATGGCCCGACACGTCGCCTTCAAGCCAATTCAGTATAACCTCGACAGTTGAAGTCATAATCGTGACAGAACATTACGTCGCGATCAAGCCAACACTAAACAGTACACCAAATCACGACGGACCACCACGATGCGTTCAACAAGAACACGACAAGACCAATAGTCACGTTCACACCAAATAATCCAATACCAATCAGAAGACATGAACATGACAGACCAAGTCGTCGCGTTCACATGAAAACACGACGAGTCGAATGGTCGCCTTTTCAAGAAAATCGTCAAACCCTTCTTCCTTCCAGGAAACCAATCCACACACCATACAACCCACAAATAAACTCATAAAATAAAAGTTGAGCTACCACACACTATCATAACACAATTTGCTAACATCAAAAGCATTTAAATTAAAGTAAATCACAAAGAAAGTCTCCCTACCAACTAGAAGACCATGAAGAATGCGGAGAACGCCACACCACCGAAAAGTCCATGCTCCGGATGCCCTTCTCGCATGGAAACCGCGTCGAACGAGCCACCTGGAGGTAGAAACTGCCGAAAACACCACACAACAGCTCCCCCTCGGTCGGACAGAGCCACCCATGCTTTGTCTAGCCTGAAACAGAGCAATAAATGCCACAGTCAAAATCGCAACGTAGGCAGACGTCGTGTTTAACATGCATTAAATGTGACAGATCAAACCGTCGCTAAACGCGTCAAGCCACAAAAAGGCGGTTCGGTGAATCGCGACGTAGGTAGTCGTCACGTTCAAAACGCGACGACCTACTCCATCGCCTTCTTCACTAGAAAACCAGCCGACTAAATGGGTTAAAACCTAAAGCCCACAACATCCTCACAACACCTGAAAGCTACAACCAAGGCTCAATGACCCCACATTGACCATGAGCACCACCAGAACCATTAAACTTGGATTTCGAACGGTCACGACGCTACATATTTAGCCATTAAATATGACAAATAATCTCAAGACTATTGACACTTAGAGTTGAGTCTATTTATCTTCTTTAGCCATCTATATGCCGGAGTAACAAATAATTTATTAAAATGATAAATAATATTTACTGGACGATCGGCACATTGTGCACACAAACCAATCTCGAAAAAAAATAATGTTCTCACACTAGTACAGACTCACTCTTTGCCGACAGTTGTGACCGCCGGCGGTAATATTTACGTCGACAGTTTAAACCGTTAGCCAATAATCCGCGACAGTTAAGCCTTCGGCCAATGAGCATCGCCATTATGTTCGTCGGCCATTACTTGGCTGGCAGTTTACAACCATCGGCTGTTGGCAACCGTCGGCGTTAAGCATCTTTAGACGACCCTAACAACCGTCGGCATTTACTCTCTATCCGTCGTCTTTTAAGGATATGTGGGTGTAGAAGAACCGTCGACATTTTATTTAGTCGACGCCAACACAGTCGGCGAAAACTACTTCAGCCGACACCCAAACCGTCGCCTATTTAGACTATAGCCGACACATATAATCGTCAAAAATAGATTATGCCCGACATCGAGGACCATGGGGGAATAATCTTTTGCCAACGCGTTAAACCGTTAACCTATTACTTCAGGACCATCGGCTTTAAATTATAACCAACAATCCAAAATCACCAGTCATTCATAAAACGATCAGCCATAAATAATATATTCCAAACACCCCAACCATCCGCCATTCACTTAAGTTGAACTCTAAAACAAAATATATGCCAGCACTTTTTTTTGCATCTATGTGATTTTGATACGTTGTGAAACATCATAAGATACTGAAAAAGCCATGTACTTTGAAACTGAAAAAATTATGACATTTTTCAACAGCACAACATATAACACCATAATAATGCTCCCTTCATAAGCTTAATAACCACCTCAAAGTGCAAAACCATATCAGAAGTGCAAATCACCCAATATGGGAAGAAATTTAGAAAATAGAATATAGATTGATGGATATAATCCAACTAACCAACTATATATTGATAAATAGGACATTATGTTTGAAAAAAATTAACATATATACAACTTTTTGGAAAAAGCCCAATGTCTCCAGATCTGAAAGGCTTGATTGACAAATAATGGGGTTCAACTTTTGTCCAAGATCTCTCTCAAAAAGTGAGTACACCACTAAAATATAACACAAAAAAGATGATATGAAGAAAAATGGTGGTAGGGCGCAGATCTAAAAACTTAAACATAAAATAGCTTCAAGATTCTTCTACACTTCAGGTTCTGATCAGATGCTTTCTCTTGACGAAGTATATTCCCTCTTCTCCAGTCTCTTAGTTTTCAACCATACATACTTGACAAAGATGTGAATTAAGTCAATACCTCAAATAATGTAAAACTCCACCAAAAAAGAAAGACATAGAAACTAAACCAAAAATTGAAAAATCACATTTGAAGGATGTTTTCCTAAGCTGCAACAAGTTGCAAATCATTCTTAAACTAAAACAAAAACCAAAATTTATTCTAGACAAGGCCAAACCACATGAATACAAGTGATACCAAGAAAGTAGGTAGCTAATGAAAAAAAAAATTCACACACAACTTCTGTTGTGTATCTAAACTCACAGTACTTCCTGATCTTGTAAAGGATGCAAACCTATGTTAATCAAGTTTTAAGTATGATACAAGTGTGTATTACTTCTGTGTCTCATATATAAAGCATATGTTTTAAGTTTGTCCAACCATGTCATTTTCGTGCACCGACATTTTCCAAGTTGAACACCTTTTCTTTTTGGTGAATAAGAAGGGTCAAAAAGACTCATGGTCATGTTCTGATTGAAACAACAACAAAACTACAAAGCAGTTAACACACATGGACAATAGAGAACATGACAACGACATAACAAACAACAAAAAAAGAGATAAAAATGAAAGTAGACACACAATATTGAGTTATACACTTCTAGCCAAATCCTCAGAGTTGATTGATTTGCCAAGTTCTGCACTTCTTTGAGACATAGCAAGGCCGCTAATGCTTCAACCTTTATAATAGAAACATTTTTTCTAATGGACATGGCTATCCAAGAGGTCAACTCGAAGGTGTACTTTAGGCCCCCGGTTAAATAAAGCATACTTGTTATAGAATCACAACAAAACCAATGGAATTATGAAAGTACACTGAAATGGCAATTGTGTCAAGTAAACAAGAAACACAAAGCAAAGTGCTAAAAAATGCGATGAACAAGAGTGTGAAATTGGACATAAATCCACACAGTCACTGAGGGCATCAATCAGAAATCCTCTGTTTAAATTAAATCAATCTCACAAATTCACATAAATTTTTTTGCTATTGGATCTTTCAGTTTTCCATCTGACTGAAGTAGAAACATTTCAGAAAAAATTAGATAGCAAAACTCCATATTGTTTTCAGAAGTCTAAGACAACCAAGAACGAAAGAAAGGTCAAGGCAGGTCTCTGAAATTAAAAGGAAAACTGATGAACAAGAGTGTAAAATTGGAAAAAAATGCACAGTCACTTTAGGGCATCAATCAAAAATCCTCTGTTTAAATCAATCTCACAAATTCACAAATTTTTTTTGCTAATTGGATCTTTCAATTTCCATCTGACTGAAGTAGAAGAAAATATTTGGCATAAATTAGATAGCACAACTGAATAGTAAAGATTTACCCCCTCATAATGGATTGCAACGTTCATCAACTAGGGGGATTGGGTAGTGGCAATCCAATGCCCAGACTGGAATTTCATGCCTGTGTGAACATATAAGAAAATAAATTAAAGTCTTAAGAATAACGAATAGAAAACATAGAGAAAAATAAATTAAAACATTTTCTGCAACATATACTCGGCCATCAGGTAAATGAATGTTTAACAAAGCCTCCATCCTTTCTCTCAGTCTTGCATCTCCTTCTTTCTTGCTTCCATCTCTCTCTCTCTCTCTCTCTCTTGATCTCCTCTCTTGCTTCCATCTCTTTTCTCCCGAGCTTCTCTCTTGCTTCCATCTCTTTCTCTCGAGCACACATAGCCTATCTCTGTCTTTGCATCTGTAGCTCACTGAAGATGTTTGACACCTTCATTTGAAGTTTGAGTTCCCATATGTTCTAACCAGGCAATGTTCTAGACCATCCCAATCCACACCCTCTCTCATACCCCCATGATGGCCTTTACAAACTATATCTAAAATGAAGACACATAGATGGGTCTGAACTGCTTGGAACATCTTTTTCCACATGTTTATGTAACTTTCTCCTATCATGGATAACAGTATAATTATAAGTGTTAGGAAGAAAAAGAATTTAAAACAACTCTTCATTTACATGTAAATATCATATCTATGGTTTAAGACTACTTACGCATAGCACACGGGTATATTCATCTGGATAATCTCCACTCTTCATTTGATGGGCCTTAGATATGCCCCAAGTGTTGTGTAACTATCTCCCATTTCAAAGGCTATATCAAGGTAAAAAGTGAAAAATCTTTACAACAAGGTGCATTACTCAGTTGATCTAGCATAATTAAAAGAAAAATAAAAAACTACCTCATCTTGATTATGACATGCCATAGACTTTGCCCCCAACATATGTGTCGGTCGATCCTCACCCCGATTTTTTTTATTTCTTTCTGCCTCTGAAAGCTTCTTCTCACTTCCCCAAAACTTCAACGGTAACTCCCACCCCCCTAAGATATTCTTGTCAGGTGCCTTCACAAGCACATCATTATGAACCCCTTCAATGTAATAATGATTTTTCAACCAGCAACGCCAATCTCTTAATTTTTTTGTAAAGATTCCTTACAAAAGAGAGTGACCACCATCAAATTGGCAGCATGCCATTTGGATCAACAAAATCATAATCTTTCTGCAAATTCAAATGGACAACACATGATTAGAAAAATAAATTAATTGCACAACATATGTTATAATAATAACGATCTTACTGTTATGTCATTCACAACATCTTTGAAGCTTTGAGAGGATTGTTGTCTCCACTGTTTATGAGGTGGAAAATATCCCTCCATCTGTGCGTACAATCCAAAAACTATAGCCAATTTGGAACCAGCCTTCCCAACTGCTTGCCCTTCTATAAATAAACACCTCCATTTCTATTCAGATGGAGGCGTAACTACTAGTTGTTGGGTTGGGCCTCTAGTCTTTCTCGATGTAGAACCATATGCTACATTAGCATCATTTATCTCTGTATAATGTGCCTCCAATACCTATCTTGTTAATGTACTTGGCGATGCTCCTCCCTATTAGGATCTGCTTGAGTTGTAACGCCCCAACACAGAATATCGAGCGATAAACAGTTAAATAATTAGTATAAGGTGAGAATAAACATCAACCATTGCTCAAATTGGAATAATGCCAAATGATCCAATTTCATTAATAATTCCACTAATCATCTATTGCATTAACTATTTCAGAGCCAGAACTATGGGCTCAGAGTACTTTATTCAAAACTAAACAACTACAAACTAACTATCCATCTAACTAACTACTAAAAGCTTTGGTTATTGAAATGACTGGTCACTCCTGGTCTTGCTCATTCCCATCCTCGTGCGTGTGGTAGTCTCGATTAGACTCACCTGAAACACATATAACAAATAGAGCAGGATGAGCGATAATCGCCCAGTAGGACTTAATATCTCGTGTAAAATAGGCATGCTTTAAGTGATTAATGTCTTGTCAAGCAAGATAACTATAGAGAATGATCAAGTATAGTTACGAGAGTAATGTACATGATAGCAAGAGAACGATATCATTTTCACATGAAAATAGCACAACAAGCATGATAACGGATTGGCCATATAACAAGATAGCATGTATCGTTTGCACAAAAGTGCACTAGTCGAGATAGCACGTTTGGTTGAAATTATTATCAACCGAGAGAACATAGTATAGTGATTGATTGTCTTCGATTAAAGCTTGATAGCATGTCACTTGGGTGTTATGTCGTACACCCTAATCATTAAACCTCCGCTAGTTAAAGCCTTTCGGGCGCACCTCCTAGGACCAGATCAGGCCCTTTATAATGTTGCCTGATATGATTGTGTTTGTTATCTTAGATAATCAACGAGATGGCCAAATAGAGTACCAAAAATAGATTAGAGTAATTGAAGAATAGATAAGAGTACAGAGAGAACGTGAATAGATGAGAGTGTAAAGAGTGTAGATAAGAAATAGGGTCGTATTCGTAAATTGACATTAAATGGCAACAGTAACAGTTGCACAACACATACGATCTTGTGTCGACAGTCTGGTAGAAGTAACTAACCGCCCAATAGCCGTGCTATGAACACAAGCTAGCGGTCTGACATGATCTCAAGGTAAGAGAGAACAATCTAAGGCCGTTGGATCATTTTGATCCCTAAGGGGAAAAAGGTATTGATGGTACAACCCGCTCGTCGGCAATGGATGTCCTCTAAAGCCAAGTAGTCTTACGAGGGACTCGAGAATGAGTTCTTGGTCTAGTAAGGAGTATTCCCATAGAGAGGTCATCCCAATCAAGTTAAAGTGTGTACGTAAAGAAACAGTTGTCCGTCCTGCCTTGAGTGCTTGAAGGCAGAGGGGTGCGATAACGGTATTAATCACGTGAATAAATCGAGGACAAGTCCATTTAATAAAATAGAGATATTTACATGATAATTATATTTAATTACTAGATAAATTATTGAGTAATTTTGTAAGGTCTTATTGCAAAAACTCACATTTAGTGTGTGCGTGTGTAAGAGATCAGCCAGCAAGAGAGAGTTGTGCACACATCTTTTATTTAATAAAATCATGTGAATTCGATCAAAACTACACTAACATGTTGTTACTGTTCATAACAGTACATTACAGTGATTAAACAATGATTTTAGAGCATGATTATCATGGTTTAGAAGATACCTAAGGTTCTAGAAAAATCATAGTTAAATCACGACGGGGCGATCAGTCACGATTTGAGCAATCGGTCCATAAACGCGACATCGGGGTCTATCGCGTTATGGACAATCGGTTCAGGAAGGAAGAACGTGACGAGTCGGGCCATCACGTTCATGATGCAATGCACCCCTTGGTCGCGACCTTCTGAGAAACACGACGAGCCAGGCCGTTGCTTTCTCATAAGGTCAGGCCGAGCCCCAAAAGTGAACTGGTTCACTTTGAGATTTCGATCCAGTCCTCCAAGGGTTGATACAGAGCTCTTTATAAATCCATATAAAATCGTATACATGATGAAAAATCCTGAAATCACTTTTAAACGAAACTAGACTTGCATATGTATCAACAGTAATGAGTCCTTAAGGATTTAACATGGTATGTGTATCCTATGATTAAGTTACTTCACGATGACTCAACCATACACAGTGATGAAAAATGATTTAATTGAAGAAGTTTACTTAATGGAAATTGGGGGAAATGGTGTCATTCGATCCCTGACATCATGTAGCATGTATGATAAAAGTTGTAAGGCACGAAATTAAGTATGGACATGGATTTAAGGTGAACATGTCAAGTCGGATACATGTTCCTAGTAGGACTTTGAGCATGAAATACTCATAAATGACATGATAAAAATTTGGAAAATATGGGGCTTTTGAAGAGGGGATCATGGTCTTCCTATGGTCGAATTTAATTTCTTTTGCTTGAGAGATTGCCTACCATTGAATTCTTGAAATCCTAAGGTAAGAAGATGTGAAGAAAACGAAGGTCCCCTTATTCCTAGCCTCCTTCTCCTTGCTCTCCACATCCAAGAGTTCCTCCTCCTTGTCTTTCAAGCTCCGGAGGGTGTCTAGGTTGGCTAGTGATGAAATAGAAGAGTATTTGTATGTTATAAGTCTCCTATTTACTTAACACTCCCTCTCATCCACTTCGAATTACCTATATTTATCTCCCTTTTTCTTGTCCTTTAACCATCCAATTGGCATGGGGTGAGCTCTAGATCTGCGGCCAAGGGGTTAGGATAGGCCTAGGACTCTTTTTAGGATAATTACGAGTTTAAATAGTGGTTATCTTAACCCATTTTAATTTATTAATAATTAAGATACGAAATTAGGCTTAAAGTATCTCCCATCCAACCTTGGGCTTCAACTTTGTGGCCCATTAATCCATGTATAGACCCTCTTGGGTAACCCATCACTTGTTTTTTACTTATTGGATTTTACTTATTCAAATTTTCTTTTAATTTCATTTATTTAGCAATATTTAAATTTTAGAGTTGCTACATCCTCCCCCTCTTAAAAAGAATTTGGTCCTCAAATTTATATGATTATGAGAGAAAGAATGACTTACTGAATAGTTTCGGATAATTCTATCTCATTGTCGCTTCAGGCTCCCATGTGCTTCTTCTATTCCGTGATTATTCCAAAGTATCTTCACCATGGATATGAGCCGATTCCGCAGTTGTTGTATCTTCTTATCCAATATTCTAACTAGCTTCTCTTCATAGGTCATATCTTTGTGCAGGATATATCGTCGTAGCGAATTACATGAGATGGGTCATACACATACCTCCTCACCATAGACGCATGGAATACATTTGTACGGTGGAATATTTAGGGGGTAATGCTAGACGATACGCCACTTCACCAACTCTTTCAAGTACTTCAAAAGACCTATGAATCTTGCATTAACTTGCCTTTCATTCCAAATATTTGAAATCCTCTGATTGGGGATACTTTGAGCGGTACATGATCTCCAGTTTGAAACTCTATGTCTCTTCTTCTTTTATCTGCATAACGCGTTTGCCTAGATTGAGCTATTTTTATTTTGTCTCTGATGATCTGTATGTCTCTACTAGTGTTTTGTACCATGTCAGGTCCCAACCATTGTTGTTCACCTACTTCACTCCAGTATACCGGTGATCTACACCTTCTACCATGCAAAGCTTCAATTGTGCCTTCTTAATGATGATCAGTCTATCCCCATGTAATTTTAATTAATTACATATATATATATATATATATATATATATTTTGATGATTAACAAAATCAAACAAGAGTTTATCAATCATATCTAATGAATATTTCATAAGTCTTAAGTACAGGAAAAATACCAAGGTCAAACAAGCCAACAAAAGGTATGCATTACTTCTCTGAAGCTTTAATCTTTTCAACATGATATTCTCTAAGTCCATATTGATTTCTGTTGAAGATCAGAACGATTTTCTCATAAGACTGAAAAGTCATGTTGTTTCAAACAAGTCGATGCCATAACGATTCTGTAAGTGATCGGAATGATTTCTTTAGAAAGCGCAACGACTTGCCTGTCATAACCACTCTATAAGTTATCGCAACGATTTCTTTAGAAAGCGCAACGACTTGCATGTCATAACGACTCTATAAGTTATCGCAACATTTCTTTAGAAAGCGCAACGACTTGCCTGTCATAACGACTCTATAAGTTATCGCAACGATTTCTTTAGAACTCGTAACGACTTGCTTGTTGTAACGATTTCATAAGTTACCGTAACGATTTCTTTAGAACTTGTAACGACTTGCTAGTGCAACGATTTCATAAGTTACCATAACGATTTCTTTAGAACTCACAACGACTTGCTTGTTGTAACGATTTCATAAGTTACCGTAACGATTTCTTTAGAACTTACAATGACTTGCTTGTTGTAACGATTTCATAAGTTACCGTAACGATTTCTTTAGAACTCACAACGACTTGCTTGTTGTAACGATTTCATAAGTTACCATAACGATTTCTTTAGAGCTCATAATGACTTGATAAGTGTTCATAATGATTTGCTCTCTATAATGACTTGTTAGTATTCACAACGATTTCTTTAGAGCTCATAACGACTTGATAAGTGTTCATAACGATTTGCTCTCTATAATGACTTGTTAGTATTCATAACGATTTCATAAGTCATATAGACAACGACTTTACAGTTTACATCAACTTCATTTTTATCTTATCTCTTGAAGCATTAGCTAGTCAAAGTTACGCATATATCTATCTGTCACTTCTGCATTTATGAGATCTGAACGTATCTCTGCATGCATGCATACAATATCATCCTTTATCGTGCTTACTCTGATTACGTCTTTTAGACTTAAGCTATTTGGCATTACTATTTCATGTCTATTGCTACTGACGTTGACTGTCATCAGAGACAGCTTAGTTGTCTGCTATTTGAGATTGACATTTGTGCAGACCTCTGATCTATCTTCATGGTACAACGTTAAACAAAATAGAAGCCAAAGGATATTTCTGAAGATCTCATCTCTTTGCGTGCTCAAGTGATCAAAAGGCTGTTGATGGAAGCTTCCAAGACTCCAGGCATTCAGTCTAACGACTACTCAAAAGAGAGACAACAACACTTCAACGTCTAGATTTCAACTGAAGATATAAATACAAGTCAGAAGAACAGAAGGAAAATATCATCGCGTATTCAAGCATTCAAATTCTTCTGAAGAAGTCCAGAGCCAAGAACCTCATTCCACTTAGTTTTTGCTCTTTGCTCTCCACTAGTTTGTGAAAATCTTGAGAGAGCCTGTGTAGTTCTGAGAGTGTGCCTTGTTTAGATCTTTGCTCTCAGTTCTAGTTACTTCAGATCCTTGCTTGTCAAAAGCTTGATCTAGGGGCTTGAATTTCATTCATTCTCTTTGTGTTGTTCCCTTCAGTTGTGAAGGAAGACCTGGTGGTATCCAGGGTGTTGTTCCCTTCGGTGTGAAGGAAGACCTGGTGGGGTATCCAGGGTGTTGCTATTCCCTTCGGGTGTGAAGGAAGACCAGCTGAGCTGGGTGTTGTAGCGTCCTTAGGGGGACTGTACCCTAGTTAGTGAAATCCTGAGTTGTTGCTCAGGGACTGGACGTCGGACTCCTAAGGAAAGGAGGTCCGAACCAGGATAAACCTTGTGTTGTGTGATTGTCTTCCTTGTATGTTTGATATTTAAACTAATAGTCACTAACGTACTTCGAAGAACGTTTGTGTGAATCTTTTTAGTTACAGGTATCTTCTAGATTAATTTTTAAAGACCCATTCACCCCCCTCTGGGCTCGTCAACTGGCAACAAGTGGTATCAGAGCGAGTCTCTTCGACAAAGATAAAGGATCCAACGATCTGAAGAGTAAAGATCCATGGCAGCCAAGGTAACTTTGAAGGTCAGTCTGTCAACCGACCTCCTCTCTTTGATGGTGAAGATTATCCTTACTGGAAGACCAGAATGAAATACTTTCTACAAAGCCACGAATATCAAATTTGGTCCATAGTGGAAGAAGGTGATCTGGTAGTCACAAATGAGAAAGCACAATGGACAGATGATGATAAAAGGAAGATCTCCCTGAATTGCAAAGCAAAGAGCATCCTATGCTGTGCTCTAAGTAAGAAGGAATTCAACAGAGTTTCAGCCTGCAAATCCTTAATGGAAATGTGGGAAAAGCTCAGGATCACATAAGAAGGCACAGACAAGGTAAAGGAGACAAGAATCGACATTCTTGTCACTCAGTATGAGAGATTTCAGATGCAGTCAGGTGAATCCATAACTCAAATGTTTAGTCGGTTCACTGACATCACAAATGGACTAGCCAGTCTGGGGAGAACCTATGAGATTGGAGATATGGTGAGGAAAATACTTAGATCCTTACCGTCCTCATGGACTCTAAAGGTCACAGCAATAGAAGAAGCAAATGACCTGAAGAGAATGTCTGTAGAAAAGCTCATTGGGTCCCTCATGGCCCATGAGATCAACATGGAAAGGCTAGGAGAGTCCTCTAGCAGAAAGAAGCACTCCAACGCCTTAAAAGCTAAAGAAGATTCACCAGATGCAAGTTCAACTAAAAGTGAAAGTGATGCAGATAGCGAGAATTAGGAAGCAATGCTGTCTAGAAAATTGCAGCGAATTTTGGCTAAAAAGAAGAAATTCCAATCTGGTAGAAGGCACTTCAAAAGAAACAAGGACTTCAAGAAGCCAGATGGAAAAGAAATGAAGAAAGGAGAGCCCATCTGTTATGAATGTAAGAAGCCAGGACACATTAAAGCTGAGTGTCCAAAATTTAAGAAGCCGGAGTTCAGGAAGAAAGACAGCTCCAAGAAGTTCAAAAAGTACAAAAAGAAAGCGATGGCAGCAGTATGGGAAAACAGTAGTGACTCAGACAGTGAGTCAAGCTCCTGCAGTGATGAAGAAAAAGCCAACTTGGCCTTCATGGCAAATACTGAAGATAAGGTAACTTCTGACTCCTCTTTTGATTCATGTAATGATTCAGATTCCGATAGTTTAGAAGAAGCTTTCAACGAACTATATGAAAAATATAAAGAAGTAACCAAATTATTAAAAGTAAGCAAGAAAAACATAGTCTGTATAGAAAATACAAACTCAGATCTAAAATCAGAAAATGAACAATTAGAAAGTCAAATAACTGAAGTTAAAGAAGAAATGAACTGTTATGTGAAGACCTAAAAGCTAAGAATGAACAAATAACTAAATTAGAGAAACAAGTAAGTTTAGATGAACTGAAAACTGAAATCAAAACACTAACATAAGAAAATATATAGTTATCTAGCACATTAGAAAAATTCACTAATGGTAAAAACTCCCTCATATTAAAAGGTGCTAGAAGATCAGGTAAGAAGAAAAATGGATTAGGATATACACCCCTAGATAATGAAGAAACCATAATTTATCCTAAAACATATCCAACACCAAAATTTGTACCTGAACAAGATACAACATACAAAGCTGATTTCAGATATATAGAAAAAGTAACCAAATTATCCTGCTGTAGTCACTGCAACAAGTTAGGACATATCATAACGACATGCCCAACAAGACATAAGAAATGGATAATAAAAGGCAAAATAAATGATACTAACCCATCAGGACCCAAAAGAATTTGGGTACCTAAAACTTGATATTTTTATTTCAGGACATCTCTCGAGCATCCTAATGGTATTTGGATAGCGGGTGTTCAAGGCACATGTCAGGAAACCAGAAGTTATTCTCTCGTTTCCAAGCTGAAGAAGGAACAGTCACTTATGGAGATAATGGGAAAGGAACAGTGATAGGCAATGGCTCTGTGAATAACAAAGGAAAATCAGTCATAGAAGATGTGTTATTGGTCAAGGGATTGAAGCACAATCTCATTAGCATCAGCTAGCTGTGTGACAGAGGCCATCAGATCAAGTTTCAAGAGTCAAAGTACAGCATACTGAAGGATGGAGCAATCATCTTTGAAGCAAATAGAGAAAAGAATTTGTATGTGCTCTATCTTGAAGAACTCAAGGTTCAGAATGTTTGTCTGGCAGCAAATAAAGATAAATCTACTGAATTATGGCACAGACGACTAGGACATTGCAGCATAGATGGCATGAGAAAATTGCTGAAGAAGAATCTTGTGGAAGGTCTACCTAAGGTTAGTACAAAATTGGATGGTGTATGTAAACCTTGTGCTAAGGGAACGCACACCAAAGGCTCCTTCAAGTCAAAGACGGTGGTGACCACCTCAAAACCCTTAGAGCTTCTTCATATGGATCTATTTGGGCCAATGATGACTACCAGTCTTGGAGGAAAGAATTTTGGATTTGTCATAGTTGATGACTACTCAAGATTCACATGGGTATCATTCCTAGAGCATAAGGATGACACTTTTGAAAACTTCGTCAGCTTCAGTAAGAAAGTTCAGAAAGATCAGAAGTTCAGCATTGTGTCTATCAGATAAGATCATGGTGGTGAATTTCAGAATGAAAAGTTTGCTAGATTTTGTGATGATCAGGGAATTGAGCATAATTTCTCAGCACCAAGAACACCACAGCAAAATGGTATCGTTGAAAGAAAGAATAGACCCTATTAGATATGGCAAGAACTATGCTCTCAGAATATGATCTGCCAAGATACTTCTGGGCTGAAGCAGTCAACACAACAAGCTACATTATCAACCGAGTAATGATCAGGCCAATCCTGAAGAAGACTGCATATGAACTGTTCAAAGGGAAGAAGCCAAAGATCAGCCACTTCAGGACTTTTGGATGTCCTTGCTTCATTCACAACAATAGAAAAAGGGACATTGGTAAGTTGGATGCCAAATCAGATGAATGCATCTTTATGGGGTACACCTCTAAACCCAAAGGCTATAGACTATTTAACAAACGTACTTTATTGATTGAACAGTCTGTACATATTAATTTTGATGAAACTAACCCTTCCTTGAGAAAGGAAGTAGATAGTGATAATGAGCAAACAGATGAACTGTCCAAGAAACTAAAAGACTCATCAATTGAGGACAAGGATGATCCACCTCTGGAAGACCTTCAACAAGAAGAACTTACTCATGAAAATCTTCCAAAGGAGTGGAGATACAAGAAAGATCACCCACTTGAGAATATTATTGGTGATCCATCAATAGGGGTAAGAACAGAGGTAATGTTATTCCTTGTGATTACCTAGCTTTTGTTTCTCAAATAGTGCCTGTAATCACAGGGATTGTGCTTCCCCTCGACACAGACATGAATATCAAATATGATAGCATGGAAATATGGATGTGATCGCCACCTAGATAAGTTGCCTATAGGTATAGAAAGACGATGGCTAACTTAAACTAGGAAAAAGGAAGAGAACAGGAGGATGACCTGGTGTCGCGGTCGCCATGGCCGCCGCGTCTCTGTTGTCGCGTCAGTGGAAACCGACGCGTCCATGTCGCGTCACCCAAGGCCGTCGCGTTCTCTGATTGCGGGAGATTTGTTGTAGTGACCTTCTTCTAGTCCTCCAGCCGGCCAGAGTACCAGAGCTTCTCGTAGACCTTACTTGCTTGCCTGCCAATCAAACGAAAACACAAAGAGAAGACCCTATTAGAACATGTAGAGTGTAGCATCTATCCTAAAAGACGAAATGAAATGGGAGATCATGGTGGGAACGCACCTGGGGTGGTTTTAAACCCCTATGGATGTGGGAAAACGTGGGTGGATGATAGATGTGCTCTATTTAAAAAGAACATAAAAATGCATGTAAAGATAGAGGGAAAGGGAGAGAAGAAACAATGAGCCCCATTAGGGCGACTTCCTGGCGTGGATGCAGCTCCAATGATGTGCCAAGAGGTCCAGGAGGTCGCCGAAGTCGCCTTTTTCACGCTCCTTGCTCCATTAAGGGTGAAATCAATGAGTTGTGAGGGGTAGCAAGTGAAGGAATGAATGGGATGAATGGCTGCGTGGCTAAGTCTTGTTCAGAGGGAATTTTGGCAGCCCTTCGGGGTGATCATCAGGCTCCTTCCGTCCATGAGGAGGGGCCTTTCTTATATAGAGCTTGGAGTGAGAAAATTAGACATTATCTCCTCAAAAGATATGGAAATTATAAATGGGAGATAAAGCTCTATCAAAATCGGATGTAGAGTCCTTAGGGAAGCCAAGGAGAGTCCCTAGGGCCAAGGATCCGTCCAAGGGGCAGGGATAACCCTTTTAGACCAAGTCAAAGTACATGAGAGGATAAATAGGGTGTGGTTACGGAGGCCAGGGATCTCGGACATTGTCGCGTCAGATCGTGGGGTCGCGACTAGAGACGCGACGGTGCGGGGGGTCGCGACAGCATTGCCCACGTGCATGGATAATGCATGGACTGTCGCGGCGGCCTAACCCGTCGCGACTAGAGTCGCGGCGCCACGCTGCGTCGCGACAAGAAATCCGAATTATTCTGGATTATTCTCTTCAACCACATGCTAAAATAGGAGTCAAACCCTCTAAGGACTCTTTTAAATGATAGATTTCGGGATTTCAAGGCATTTTTAATGGATTAATGGCTCAAATCAAGGCGGATGATGGGCTCAAGGTGAGTGACCAATTAGGGGCCCACTAAGATAGCTAGAAATGTGGTTCAACCCATTAGTCATAATCGGGTGTCTACAGTGCCTAGGACAGTCAATGAAGCTCTTTCTGATGAATCTTGGATAGTAGCCATGCAAGATGAATTAAATCAATTCAAGAGAAACCAAGTATGGTCACTTGTTCCTAGACCATCAGACCATCCAGTCATTGGCACGAAATGGGTGTTCAGAATAAACTGGATGAAACTGGTGCAATCTTATAAAACAAGGCCAAATTGGTAGCTCAAGGCTATTCTCAAGAAGAAGGCATAGATTTCGATGAAAGCTATGCACCTGTAGCTAGACTTGAGGCCATTAGAATATTACTTGCATATGCATCTACTTTGAATTTAACATTATTTCAAATAGATGTTAAATCCACTTTTTTAAATGGTTTTATAAAAGAGGAAGTTTATGTGGAACAACCCCCGGGTTTTGATGACACAGAATTTCCTAATCATGTTTTCAAACTTCTCAAGGCATTATATGGTTTAAAGCAAGCATGTAGAGCCTGGTATGAAAGGTTTAGTTCTTTTCTTTTAACCATGGTTTCAGTAGAGGTCAAGTAGATAGTACTCTTTTCATAAAGTCAAAGGTCAAACACATTCTACTAGTCCAAATTTATGTAGATGATATTATCTTCGGGTCTACTGATGAATCTCTTTGCAAATATTTTGAAAAGTTGATGTAGGAAGAATTTGAAATGAGCATGATGGGAGAACTTAATTACTTCCTTGGACTACAAATCAAACAAGGAAAGGAAGGAACTCACATCTGTCAAGCAAAGTACACAAAAGAACTCTTAAAGAAATTTGGATTCGAAAATACCAAGCCACTGTCAACACCAATGAGTATATCAACAAGAATAGATAGTGACAAAGATGGTAAGAAAGTAGATCAAAAGATCTACAGAGGTATGATAGGTTCACTCCTTTATTTAACAGTTAGTAGACCTGATATTTTATTTAGTGTATACATGTGTGCTAGGTATCAAGCAGATCCTAAAGAATCACATTTAATTTCTGTGAAAAGAATATTTAGATATTTAGCAAGATCTCATGACTTAGGTCTATGGTATCCAAAACATTGTGAAATTAACTTAGTAGGTTACTCTGATACTGACTATGCTGGATGCAAATTAGATAGAAAAAACACCAGTGGTTGTTGTCAATTTCTTGCAGGATGTTTAATATCTTGGTCTTCAAAGAAACAAAATTCAGTAGCACTACCTACTGCTGAAGCTGAGTACGTAGCTGCTGCAAATTGTTGTACACAACTCTTATGGATAAAGCAACAACTTGAAGATTTCGGATTAAACATCAAATCCATCCCACTGTTGTGCGACAACACCAGTGCCATAAATCTCACCAAGAATCTAGTTCAATATTCAAGGACCAATCATATTGAGGTTAGATATCATTTTATTCGTGATCATGTAGCAAATGGTAATATTGAAATATCTTTTATTGATACAAATGGTCAGTTAGCAGACATTTTCACAAACGCCTTACCCGAGGAGAGATTCACATCTCTTAGAAGGGAATTAGGCATGTGCAATTTGTGAAAAAGTTTTTGTTTACAACTGGCACATTAAATTTCAGAATTAAGCAATTTTTCCCTCCATGGCTTTAAGCAAAAGAAATTCAAATTATCCTTTGTAACCGCTCTCTAATTGAAGTCGGTTTGAATAGTCAAACTCTTTTGTCTTCTTCTGCAGCCTTTTGGCGCATCACTTTCCACAACGCATTAATTTATTCATAAAATCAACGACAGAACGATTCGTATCTCATCGTCTACCTTTTCCCTTTTTCATCTTGTCGCATGAGCCGATGCCCTAACAACTCATAGCTCAACCCTCTGCAAATTTGAACCTTTCCTCCTCCTTCCTGCAAAATTTCTTGAGGATTCCTTCTCTTCTTCTTCCATTTCAACCCTCCAGAGACTTTCCCACTTGAATCCATGGCCGCACCAGTCATCGCTGGCAGTTTGGGTGGCTACAGCGCCGAGTTTCTCACTCCTGAGCAGCAGGAGAGGTTTACCTTTGTGAAGACGAAGCTCTGTGGCAATAAAGAAGTCGATGTTGCTAATCTGAGGAAAAATGGAATGAGCAGCGTGGCAGATTTGATCAATCAGATGCAGTGGACGGGAGTTACCACCTTTTCGGATGTCAGTTATCCGAACCTTGGTAAAAGCTTTCTTCATGTGTATGAGAACAGAGGAAGATGGGTCCCTAGTTTCTTCAGTAAAGGGAACCCTGATTAGAATAGACCCTGAGTTTTTGAAGATGTTGTTTGATGTGAAGACTTCCGGGTTTAGTGGGGTTCACACTGTGGACGCCCAAGTGAAAGGTTTGGGAATTGTAGTGTCGGGCTTCAAGCTAAGGGACGGCAAGCTTGATATAAATCAACTATCTGCTTTCAACCGCCTCCTTAATTTTATTGTCTGTTAAATCTTAGTTCCCAGAAGTGCAACATTTTCTTCTTGCACAAAGGCCGACTCTGACATGATGTACTGTGCCATTCAAAATAAGGAGATAAATATGGCCGAAGTGATGATGGAAAGAATGAAATTTGCCAGAGATCAGATTTGGGACAACAAGAGTAAGTTAAATGTGTCCCTGCCATATGCCCACCTACTTACGAAGATCTTCAAACACTTCGGTGTTGATCTTTCTGGGGCAGTTGTAGAGAAAATGGGCCAAGCAATCAGGTCCAGGAACCTAAAGAAGAGTGGCTTCTCTGTGGAAAATGGTGTATGGTTCAAGGCTTCAGTTGCTGAAGGAGAAGCCATCACCGACGACACCTCAGTTGTTCATCAGGAGATGGGATCAGCGGATATGATTCCAGAATTGCCAGTGGAGTCAGTTTTAGCTCCAGCAATAGGAGCAGCAGAATCATCAGACCCCTCTATAGCAGAAGTTCAGCCTGAAATTGCAGTAGAAGAAGAAAGAGTATCAGTAGCGATTCAAAATTTCCAGAAGAATTAACTCTAAATTTTGCAGAGAAGAGAATTGAGGATATTCTCCCAGAGGACATTATTCGAGTTGAGGACCCACTACCGTCAACTGTCGTTGCATCCATTCTTTCAGACATTATTGATTCGATTCCTTTCACCTCTAGTGCTCCAGAAACTGGTGGCAGAGTTTCTGAAGAGGCTGTGGCATCAGGCCACATTGATGAACCAATGGAAGATGTCCCAGTAGAGCTAGAGCACCCAGCTGCTCAGGGTGACTCTGTGATGGCGGATGCTCCCATTCAGGGGGAGCAAGTCTCAAATGAAGAAGATGCTTCTATTGAGGGAGAGCTATCAAAAGAAGGTTCAGCAGAATCAACTCCAGTTGTTGATGGTCAGGAGGAAAGGCATAGAAATTCTCCAAATTTGGATGACAGAGAAGGAGAGATTGCAAGCTCTTCGAGCTCAGATGATGATCAACCTCCTCCACAAAAGAAGGCAAGAAGAAAGGAAAAGAAGTTGCCTCTGAAGTTCCTCTCCTCGCTGATACACCTTTTGAGAGGCAGGTCAAATAGAAAATAGTTATAAATTTGAAGCCAGTGATTGAAAGGCTGAATGTGCAAGGTGAGCTGTTATGTACTCTCCAGTCAGATGTAAATTCTATATTTCTTAGCCAAGTTTCAGCCAACAAAGAGTTAGGTCAAATCAGAAATGCTATGAAATGGTTTAATAAGGAGATGAGTAGCATGAAAGGCATGCTCTCGGATATTATCAAGGCAGTTGGAGTTCAAGCTCCTCCTCCTCAAGCAGCTCAGGAGCCAGGAGAAAATGTGTCTGGGCCATCAGGGCCAGCACCAGAAGCAGCATCATCACCAAAAGAAGCAAGGTCAACAGGGCCAGCAGCAACAACAGCACCAGCAGAGGCAGCAGTGAATGTTGAAGGGCCATCTGAGCCAGGTGATCAGGTTGAAGGGACTCCAGGGCCATCTGAGCAAGGGTCGGGGCCATCAGGGCCATTGGAGAGTGAGTCTGTGCAGATAGAGGCAGAAGAGTTCTTGGCACCCAAGCCCCCAGCTCCCTCTTCTCCCTCTCACACACCTATTCCTCCAACTCCACCCTCAGCTCCTACAGCACCTCCTGCTCCTCAAACATTCAAGAAGCCTCAATCTAGACCAATTTCTTCTCCTACACCATTTCAGTCCACCTCATCTTCTACCTCCTCTACTTCCATTCCTTCTCCTTCTCCTATACATGAGCCCCCTCCAGCATTCTCAGCTGGAGCATCCTCCTCCTCCTCTGGTCCCTCCCTTGGACCAGTTGATGACCTCCCTACTACTTCCCACTATTTTCTTCATCCTACTCCTCCACCCTCTTTCATCACTGTCATACCTGAAAGAGCCCAACTTAACTCTCCCTTTATGGAACAAATAAAGGATGAGTTTGAGGAAGGGATCCTCGGGTCTGTGTTGAAGGTTGGTGAACACATTCACAGGGCAGACCCTTCCAGTCCTGCCCCAAGAAGAGGAAACTCACTTCTACTTCCTCCCTTTCCTCTGAACCCAAATAGCCACCTTTTATGGTTTTCTCTCACAATGGACAACAAACATAACCCACTGTATAGGGAATACCTTTCCAAAGTTGTTTTTGCAACCATCATTAAC